>JARQOD010002861.1:0-72082 GCA_033576555.1 Oophaga sylvatica | reverse complement strand
ACTGCACAGTACCACTCCTCCTGTATATATACACTGCACAGTACCACTCCTCCTGTATATATACACTGCACAGTACCACTCCTCCTGTATATATACACTGCACAGTACCACTCCTCCTGTCTTGTATATATACACTGCACAGTACCACTCCTCCTGTCCTGTATATATGCACTGCACAGTACCACTTCTCCTGTCCTGTATATATCACTGCACAGTACCACTCTCCTGTCCTGTATATATAACTGCACAGTACCACTCCTCCTGTCCTGTATATATACACTGCACAGTACCACTCCTCCTGTCCTGTATATATACACTGCACAGTACCACTCCTCCTGTATATATACACTGCACAGTACCACTCCTCCTGTATATATACACTGCACAGTACTACTTCTCCTGTATATATATAATATATTATATATACACTGCACAGTACCACTCCTCCTGTCCTGTATATCTACACTGCACAGTATCACTCCTCCTGTCCTGTATATATACACTGCACAGTACCACTCCTCCTGTATATATACACTGCACAGTACCACTCCTCCTGTATATATACACTGCACAGTACCACTCCTCCTGTCCTGTATATACACTGCACAGTACCACTCCTCCTGTATATATACACTGCACAGTACCACTCCTGTTATACCTGCACAGTACCATCCTGTATATATACACTGCACAGTACCACTCCTCCTGTATATATACACTGCACAGTACCACTCTCCGTCCTGTATATATACACTGCACAGTACCACTCCTGCCTGTATATATACACTGCACAGTACCACTCCTCCTGTATATATACACTGCACAGTACCACCCTGTATATACACTGCACAGTACCACCTCCTGTATATACACTGCACAGTACCACTCCTCCTGTATATATACACTGCACAGTACCACTCCTCCTGTATATATACACTGCACAGTACCACTCCTCCTGTATATATACACTGCACATACCACTCCTCCTGTATATATACACTGCACAGTACCACTCCTCCTGTATATATACACTGCACAGTACCACTCCTCCTGTATATATACACTGCACAGTACCACTCCTCCTGTATATATACACTGCACAGTACCACTCCTCCTGTATATATACACTGCACAGTACCACTCCTCCTGTATATATACACTGCACAGTACCACTCCTCCTGTATATATACACTGCACAGTACCACTCCTCCTGTATATATACACTGCACAGTACCACTCCTCCTCCTGTATATATACACTGCACAGTACCACTCCTCCTGTATATATACACTGCACAGTACCACTCCTCTGTATATATACACTGCACAGTACCACTCCTCCTGATATATACACTGCACAGTACCACCTCCTGTATATAACACTGCACAGTACCACCTATACACACAGTACCTCTGTATATACACTGCACAGTACCACTCCTGTATATACACTGCACAGTACCACTCCTGTATATACACTGCACAGTACCACTCCTGTATATACACAGCACAGTACCACTCCTGTATATACACTGCACAGTACCACTCCTCTGTATATATAGCACTGCACAGTACCACTCCTCCTGTATATATACACTGTACAGTACCACTCCTCCTGTATATATACACTGCACAGTACCACTCCTCCTGTATATATACACTGCACAGTACCACTCCTGTATATACACTGCACAGTACCACTCCTCCTGTATAGATACACTGCACAGTACCACTCCTCCTGTCCTGTATATACTGCACAGTACCACTCCTCCTGTATATATACACTGCACAGTACCACTCCTCCTGTATATATACACTGTACAGTACCACTCCTCCTGTATATATACACTGCACAGTACCACTCCTCCTGTATATATACACTGTACAGTACCACTCCTCCTGTATATATACACTGCACAGTACCACTCCTCCTGTATAGATACACTGCACAGTACCACTCCTCCTGTATATATACACTGCACAGTACCACTCCTGTATATACACTGCACAGTACCACTCCTGTATATACACAGCACAGTACCACTCCTGTATATACACTGCACAGTACCACTCCTGTATATACACAGCACAGTACCACTCCTGTATATACACTGCACAGTACCACTCCTGTATATACACAGCACAGTACCACTCCTGTATATACACAGCACAGTACCACTCCTGTATATACACTGCACAGTACCACTCCTGTATATACACAGCACAGTACCACTCCTGTATATACACTGCACAGTACCACTCCTCCTGTATATATACACTGCACAGTACCACTCCTCCTGTATATATACACTGCACAGTACCACTCCTCCTGTATATATACACTGCACAGTACCACTCCTCCTGTATATATACACTGCACAGTACCACTCCTCCTGTATATATACACTTCACAGTACCACTCCTCCTGTATATATACACTGCACAGTACCACCTCTCTTCTGATTCCCTGTGCACAGGTTTATTCTGGACATTATAATTGATATTATAGTCTGTGCTGTTGTTGGATCACCGTCATCGCTGTACGTGCTGATCCTCTCGTCTGATCGAGCTCTTTCAGGGGAGTAGACGTCATTACACGACTCAATTCAATTACTCTGACTAAATATAACAGTGACGATGAATAGGACGTTTCAAATGAATAGTCTCCAGGATTTGGTGGCAGATGTCACAATGAGCCGACACTCCCCCAGCACGGTCTCCCGCTAAGCATTCGGTGACCCTCCTTCCAGTGCTCTTTCTTACGCCGGTTTCACATGTCCGTGTCTCCGGTACGTATTTGACATATTTTACACGTACCCACGTAGACACATTATACAGTGCCTACAAGTAGTATTCAACCCCCTGCAGACTTAGCTGGTTGACACATGCAGAATTAACTTGGCATTGTGACATTTGTACTGTAGATCATCCTGGAAGTGGGAAATGCACTGCAGCAAAAATTTTTGTTTTCATATATTTTTTTTTTTTTAAAAAAACGTTAAAAGTTAATTCAGAGTGTCATTTATTATTCAACCCCTCAAACCACAAGAATTCTGTTTGGTCCCCCTAAAGTATTAAGAAGTAGTTCAGGCACCAAGAATAATGAGCTTCACATGTGTGGATTAATGATCTCTTTTGCCAGCCTTTTCTGACTATTTAAGACCCTCCCCAAACTTGTGAACAGCACTCATACATGGTCAACATGGGAAAGACAAAGGAGCATTCCAAGGCCATCAGAGACAAGATCGTGGAGGGTCACAAGGCTGGCAAGGGTACAAAACCCTTTCCAAGGAGTTGGGCCTACCTGTCTCCACTGTTGGGAGCATCATCCGTAAGTGGAAGGCTTATGGAACTACTGTTAGCCTTCCACGGCCTGGACAGCCTTTGAAAGTTTCCTCCTGTGCCGAGGCCAGGCTTGTCCGAAGAGTCAAGGCTAACCCAAGGACAACAAGGAAGGAGCTCCGGGAAGATCTCATGGCAGTGGGGACATTGGTTTCAGTCAATACCATAAGTAACGTACTCCACCGCAATGGTCTCCGTTCCAGACGAGCCCGTAAGGTACCTTTACTTTCAAAGCGTCATGTCAAGGCTCGTCTACAGTTTGCTCATGATCACTTGGAGGACTCTGAGACAGACTGGTTCAAGGTTCTATGGTCTGATGAGACCAAGGTCGAGATCTTTGGTGCCAACCACACACGTGACGTTTGGAGACTGGATGGCACTGCATACGACCCCAAGAATACCATCCCTACAGTCAAGCATGGTGGTGGCAGCATCATGCTGTGGGGCTGTTTCTCAGCCAAGGGGCCTGGCCATCTGGTCCGCATCCATGGGAGGATGGATAGCACGGCCTACCTGGAGATTTTGGCCAAGAACCTCCGCTCCTCCATCAAGGATCTTAAGATGGGTCGTAATTTCATCTTCCAACAAGACAACGACCCAAAGCACACAGCCAAGAAAACCAAGGCCTGGTTCAAGAGGGAAAAAGTCAAGGTGTTGGAGTGGCCTAGTCAGTCTCCTGACCTTAACCCAATTGAAAACTTGTGGAAGGAGCTCAAGATTAAAGTCCACATGAGACACCCAAAGAACCTAGATAACTTGGAGAAGATCTGCATGGAGGAGTGGGCCAAGATAACTCCACAGACCTGTGCCGGCCTGATCAGGTCTTATAAAAGACGATTATTAGCTGTAATTGCAAACAAGGGTTATTCCACGAAATATTAAACATAGGGGTTGTATAATAATTGACCCACACTTTTATGTTTAAAATGTATTAAAATTCAACTGAGCAACATAACTTTTTGGTTTGTAAGATTTATGCTTCTGTTAATAAATCCTACTCTCGTTTGCAGTTTGAAGGCTCTAACTTATTTGCATCTTATCAAACCAGCTAAATCTGCAGGGGTTGAATACTACTTGTAGGCACTGTATATAAATAGACTATGTACACGGACCGGAAAACGTCCCGCACACGGAGAACTGCTCACACAGTCCTCCGTGTGCACGGCCGGCCGCTGGGGAAGTAGCGGCTACAGTAAGCTGTGTCCCCCTGCGGCTGGTGCTGAAGCCGGCTGTAATTTCCCCTGCTCTGCCTGCGAGCACAGGAGAACAAAGAGCGGTGTATTACTATACTACTCATCGTTCTCCTCTGCTCGCAGGCAGAGCAGGGGGAATTACAGCCGGCTTCAGCACCAGCTGCAGGGGGACACAGCTTACTGTAGCCGCTACTTCCCCGGCGGACGTCCGTGTGGTACTGATTCGGCACACGGGTGGCACATGGTTGCCACACCTGTGCCGCACATAGTACACACACGGACACTGATTTCTCCGGTACCGGAAATATCAGAACGTGTGAAACAGCCCTTACTCTTCACAGCACTCTGTAACCCTCCCTAGAGCTCTGTCACTCCCGTACACCCTCCAGCGCTCTGTCATACTCCTACCAGCACTCTGTAACACTCTCCAGCGCTCTGTCACACCTATACACCCCCCAGAGCTGTGTCATATTCCTCCCCGCACTCTGTAACCCTCCACAGCGCTCTGTCATACTCCTCCCAGCACTCTGTAACCCTCCCCAGCGCTCTGTCATACTCCTCCCAGCACTCTGTAACCCTCCCCAGCGCTCTGTCATACTCCTCCCAGCACTCTGTAACCCTCCCCAGCGCTCTGTCATACTCCTCCCAGCAGTCTGTAACCCTCCCCAGCGCTCTGTCATACTCCTCCCAGCACTCTGTAACCCTCCCCAGCGCTGTCACACCCATGCATCCAACAGCTGTCTGTCATACACCTCCCCGCACTCTGTAACCCTCCCCAGCGTTCTGTCACACCCATGCATCCCCCAGCTGTCTGTCATACTCCTCCCCGCACTCTGTAACCCTCCCTAGAGCTGTCACACTCGTGCACCCCTCAGAGCTGACATATTCCTCCCCGCACTCTGTAACCCTCCCCAGTACTGGCATACTCCTCCCAGCACTCTGTAACCCTCCCTAGAGCTCTGTCATACTCCTCCCAGCACTCTGCAAACCTCCCCAGTGCTCTGTCACACCAGTGCACCTCCCAGCACTCTGTAACCCTCCCCAGTGCTCTGTAACACCAGTACACCCCCCAGCGCTCTGTCATACTCCTCCCCGCACTCTGTAACCCTCCCTAGAGCTGTCACACTCGTGCACCCCTCAGAGCTCTGTCATACTCCTCCCCGCACTCTGAAACCCTCCCCAGCGCTCTGTCATACTCCTCCCAGCACTCTGTAACCCTCCCCAGTGCTCTGTCACACCAGTGCACCTCCCAGCACTCTGTAACCCTCCCCAGAGCTCTGTAACACCAGTACACCCCCCAGCGCTGTCATACTCCTCCCCGCACTCTGTAACCCTCCCTAGAGCTGTCACACTCGTGTATCCCCAGCGCTCTGTCATACTCCTACCAGCACTCTGTAACACACCCCAGCGCTCTGTCACACCTGTGCATCCCCCAACGCTCTGTCATATTCCTCCCCGCACTCTGTAACCATCCCAGAGTTCTGTCACACCCTTGCAGCCCCAGCTCACTGTCATACTCCTCCCAGCACTCTGTAACCCTCCCTAGAGCTCTGTCATACTCCTCCCAGCACTCTGTAACCCTCCCTAGAGCTCTGTCATACTCCTCCCCGCACTCTGTAACCATCCCTAGAGCTCTGTCATACTCCTCCCAGCACTCTCTAACCCTCCCTAGAGCTCTGTCATACTCCTCCCAGCACTCTGCAACCCTCCCCAGTGCTCTGTCACACCAGTGCACCTCTTAGCACTCTGTAACCCTCCCCAGTACTCTGTAATACCAGTAACACCCCCCAGCGCTCTGTCATACTCCTCCCCGCACTCTGTAACCCTCCCTAGAGCTCTGTCATACTCCTCCCAGCACTCTGTAACCCTCCCCAGCACTCTGTCATACTCCTCCCAGCACTCTGCAACCCTCCCCAGTGCTCTGTCACACCAGTGCACCTCCCAGCACTCTGTAACCCTCCCCAGTACTTTGTAACACCAGTACACCCCCCAGCGCTCTGTCATACTCCTCCCCGCACTCTGTAACCCTCCCTAGAGCTGTCATACTCCTCCCAGCACTCTGTAACCCTCCCCAGCACTCTGTCATACTCCTCCCAGCACTCTGCAACCCTCCCCAGTGCTCTGTCACACCAGTGCACCTCCCAGCACTCTGTAACCCTCCCCAGTACTCTGTAATACCAGTACACCCCCCAGCGCTCTGTCATACTCCTCCCCGCACTCTGTAACCCTCCCTAGAGCTCTGTCATACTCCTCCCAGCACTCTGTAACCCTCCCCAGCACTCTGTCATACTCCTCCCAGCACTCTGCAACCCTCCCCAGTGCTCTGTCACACCAGTGCACCTCCCAGCACTCTGTAACCCTCCCCAGTGCTCTGTAACACCAGTACACCCCCCAGCGCTGTCATACTCCTCCCCGCACTCTGTAACCCTCCCTAGAGCTGTCACACTCGTGCACCCCTCAGAGCTCTGTCATACTCCTCCCCGCACTCTGTAACCCTCCCCAGTGCTCTGTCATACTCCTCCCAGCACTCTGTAACCCTCCCCAGTGCTCTGTCACACCAGTGCACCTCCCAGCACTCTGTAACCCTCCCCAGTGTTCTGTAACACCAGTACACCCCCCAGCGCTCTGCCATACTCCTCCCCGCACTCTGTAACCCTCCCTAGAGCTCTGTCACACTCGTGTATCCCCAACGCTCTATCATACTCCTACCAGCACTCTGTAACACTCCCCAGTGCTCTGTCACACTGTGCACCCAACGCTTGCATATCCTCCCCGCATCTGTACCATCCAGAGTTGTCACCCTTGCCCCCGCACTGTTATACTCTCCCAGCACTTGTAACCTCTCTAGAGCTCTGTCACACCCGTGCAGCCCCAGCACCTGTCATACTCCTCCCAGCACTCTGTAACCCTCCCCAGAGCTGTCACACCAGTGCACCCCCAGCTATCTGTCATATTCCTCCCAACACTCTGTAACCCTCCCCAGTGCTCTGTCATACTCCTCCCAGCACTCTGTAACCCTCCCCAGAGCTCTGTCACTTCAGTGCACCCCCCAGCTCTTTGGCATACTCCTCTCAGAACTCTGTAACCTTCCCCAGTGCCGTCACACCAGTGCACCCCCCCCAGCGCTGTCACACTCCTCCCCGCACTCTGTAACCCTTCCCAACACTCTGTCACAACTGTGCACCCCCCCGCGCTCTGTAACCTTCCCCAATGCCGTCACACCAGTGCACCCCCCCAGCGCTGTCTCACTCTTCCCTGCACTCTGTAACCCTTCCCAACGCTCTGTCACAACTGTGCACCCCCCAGCGCTCTGTCAAACCCCAATTTGGTATTTGCAGTATTTTATATATCATGTTATCTTATAAGAACAGCCAGCATGGAGATGTGAAGTTCTGCAGTCATACATGGAGCAGAACTCTGCATGCAGCTCTGGGTGTGAATGGAGTATAAGATTGGATGCAACTTGAGATCAGTCATTACTGATAACATTATGGGGCAATATGACTTGGGCTAGCTAGAGGTTTCTTTTCATTTTTAGAGGGGTTTCATAAGCTCTTGTGCCTTTAGTTATTAACCCAGGCCTTGCTGAGTTTGGTGATAAAAAATAAAGAAACCGTTCCTACCTGCCGTCCTTGGCCCGGTCCATTGCCTCAAACAGCTTCCTCAGCCACCTGCACACGAGAAACAGGACAGACTTCACGACAGATGATGGACACTACAACTCCCATGATGCAGCGCAGCAGGGCATCGAATTCACAGGGAATGGAAGGGTGATGTTCAAAGAAGTCAGCTGAATTATGAATGCAGCTCTGGCTATGCAGGCGTCTATACAAGGTACCATGGCTGTTACAAGTACTGGTGGAGGCACTGCTGGGAAGGCCCGGATGGGTAGCGTGCCTCTCAGGCTGTGGCACAGTATTGCTCTGTGTTATGTTGAGCAGGGGAGGTTATAGGGGCGTGGCCAGAGGTTGAGCAGGGGAGGTTATAGGGGCGTGGCCAGAGGTTAAGCAGGGAGGTTATGGGGGCGTGGCCAGAGGTTGAGCAGGGGGGTGTTATTGGGGTGTGACCGGGGTTGAGCAGGGGAGGTTATAGGGCGTGGCCAGAGGCTGAGCAGGGGAGGTTATAGGGCATGGCCGGTGGTTGAGCAGGAGAGGTTATAGGGGGCGTAGCAGGGGGTTGAGCAGGGGAGGTTATAGGGGCATGGCCAGGGTTGAGCAGGGGAGGTTATAGGGGGCGTGGCCAGAGGTTGAGCAGGGGAGATTATAGGGGGCGTGGCCGGGGGTTGAGCAGGGGAAGTTATAGGGGTATGGCCGGAGGTTGAGCAGGGGAGGTTATAGGGTGTGGCCGGGGGTTGAGCAGGGGAGGTTATAGGGGCGTGGCCAAGGGGTTGAGCAGGCCGCTCTAGGGACATGGCCATAGTAATCGTGGGTGGGTTTAAGATGGAGCAGACAAGCATGGCACAAGTTTTCAACAGCGGCAGCACATGCTTTGCAGCAGGAAGTAGGAGAGGCAGACACATTACATGTGCAGGTGTATGGGGCCCCAAGGGACCCCTGCAGGAATCAATGTGAACCCAGTGGACAGAAGCCACAGTGCCGCTCCCCTGCTCTGTCTCCAGTGTTCGCTGCAGAAGGGGCGAGAGCAAATATGTATCTGCTATGAGAACCCGGGACGCAGGAAAACGAAAAAACTGGGATGTTGAGGGTCCGGAGTGAAATGGGGGGAGGGGGAAGGGGAGGAATCCAGAAAGGAGAACAACTACCAAGATATTAATAGTAGTGATTGCTCTCTGCACACAGGAGTAAACGCCAGCGCTGCTGAGCTGTGTATCTAAGCCTATCATGTGTGATACTGACTGCTGAGCTGTGTATCTAATCCTATGTGTGGTACTGACTGCTGAGTTGTGTATCTAATCCTCTGCTGTGTGATACTGACTGCTGAGCTGTGTATCTAATCCTATGTGTGGTACTGACTGCTGAGCTGTGTATCTAATCCTATCCTGTGTGATACTGACTGCTGAGCTGTGTATCTAATCCTATGTGTGGTACTGACTGCTGAGCTGTGTATCTAATCCTCTGCTGTGTGATACTGACTGCTGAGCTGTGTATCTAATCCTAGTGTGGTACTGACTGCTGAGCTGTGTATCTAATCCTATCCTGTGTGATACTGACTGCTGAGCTGTGTATCTAATCCTATGTGTGGTACTGACTGCTGAGCTGTGTATCTAATCCTCTGCTGTGTGATACTGACTGGTGAGCTGTGTATCTAATCCTATGTGTGGTACTGACTGCTGAGCTGTGTATCTAAGCCTATCATGTGTGGCACTGACTACTGAACCGTGTATCTAATCCTATGTGTGGTACTGACTGCTGAGCCGTGTATCTAATCCTATCATGTGTGGTACTGACTGCTGAGCCGTGTATCTAATCCTATCATGTGTGGCACTGACTGCTGAGCCGTGTATCTAATCCTATCATGTGTGGCACTGACTGCTGAGCCGTGTATCTAATACTATCCTGTGTGATACTGTCTGCTGAGCCGTGTATCTAATCCTATCCTGTGTGATACTGTCTGCTGAGCTATGTATCTAATCCTATCCTGTGTAGTACTGACTGCTGAGCCGTGTATCTAATCCTATCCTGTGTGATACTGTCTGCTGAGCTATGTATCTAATCCTATCCTGTGTGGTACTGACTGCTGAGCCGTGTATCTAATCCCATGTGAGATACAGTATCGGACACACACACAGCACTACGCCCCCACCCTATAGTTTTGCAGGGGTTGTGCTCCGGTCACCCACCTCTCCACCTGCAGGGGGCCGGGTGACTTCAGGGTGTCTGTGAGTGCCCAGCTCAGGCCGCCGATCCAGAGCGTCACCTCCTCTTCACTGAAAGCTGCAGGGACAGAGGGGGTCAGTGCATGTAAACCCTGTATACGGTATATGGGGTGCAGATCTGGGCTGCGGTATGGGGGGGCGTTACACCACGATACACCGGTGAGCCTGACATCCATTACTGTTCGTCCATGCGGCCCCCAACACCGGCTGCAAATGGAGATAAGCACATATGGGGCCCCTGAGAAGAGGGGCCCATTCAGGACAGACCCTTCCACAGTACATGTGTCTTTAGTGTAGCATCCCCCCTCCACAATCCCAGCAAGGAGGATGGGAGTACAGTCTACTGCTCCCTGTTATCAGCCATGTCACTAAGGCTCATGTTAGGTGAAGCAGTATCCAGCGCAGGTGACATCCGTAAGAAATCACCTTTATTCCATTCTCATTAAAAGTACAGAAGTCCAAAATCCATCAGTATATCCAGAGACACAGAAAGGGGGACAGTGACAGTCACAGGATAAAGTGCATGTAAAATGAGACGCGTTTCACGGTGGTGCCGAATAATCATTGTGATGGACATAAAATGGAGGAGGGCGGCTATAAAGGACTCGGCCCATTAGGTGACACCCTGTGATCCAGGACGGCACCTACAGATAATGGGCTCAGCCTGGAATCTGCATATACAGATAATGGGCTCAGCCTGGAATCTGCATATACAGATAATGGGTTCAGCCTGGAATCTGCATATACAGATAATAGGTTCAGCTTGGAATCTGCATATACAGATAATGAGTTCAGCCTGGAATCTGCATATACAGATAATGGGTTCAGCCTGGAATCTGCATATACAGATAATGGGCTCAGCCTGGAATCTGCATATACAGATAATGGGCTCAGCCTGGAATCTGCATATACAGATAATGAGTTCAGCCTGGAATCTGCATATACAGATAATGAGCTCAGCCAGGAATCTGCATATACTGATAATGAGTTCAGCCTGGAATCTGCATATACAGATAATGGGTTCAGCCTGGAATCTGCATATACAGATAATGAGTCAGCCTGGAATCTGCATATACAGATAATGAGTTCAGCCTGGAATCTGCATATACAGATAATGAGCTCAGCCATGGAATCTGCATATACAGATAATGAAGTTCAGCCTGGAATCTGCATATACAGATAATGGTTCAGCCTGGAATCTGCATATACAGATAATAGGCTCAGCTGGAATCTGCATATACAGATAATAGAGTTCAGCCTGGAATCTGCATATACAGATAATGAGTCAGCCTGGAATCTGCATATACAGATAATAAGTTCAGCCTGGAATCTGCATATACAGATAATGAGCTCAGCCTGGAATCTGCATATACAGATAATTAGGACTCAGCCTGGAATCTGCATATACAGATAATAGGGCTTCAGCCTGGAATCTGCATATACAGATAATGAGTTCAGCCTGGAATCTGCATATACAGATAATAGGTTCAGCCTGGAATCTGCATATACAGATAATGAGCTCAGCCTGGAATCTGCATATACAGATAATAGGTTCAGCCTGGAATCTGCATATACAGATAATGGTTCAGCCTGGAATCTGCATATACAGATAATGGGTTCAGCCTGGAATCTGCATATACAGATAATTACTGAGCTCAGCCAGGAATCTGCATATACAGATAAGTGACTCAGCCAGGAATCTGCATATACAGATAATGGTTCAGCCTGGAATCTGCATATACAGATAATGGTTCAGCCTGGAATCTGCATATACAGATAATGGTTCAGCCTGGAATCTGCATATACAGATAATGAGCTTCAGCCTGGAATCTGCATATACAGATAATAGGTTCAGCCTGGAATCTGCATATACAGATAATGAGTTCAGCCTGGAATCTGCATATACAGATAATGGGTTCAGCCGGAATCTCATATACAGATAATGGTTCAGCCTGGAATCTGCATATACAGATAATGGTTCAGCCTGGAATCTGCATATACAGAAATGAGTCAGCCTGGAATCTGCATATACAGATAAGTTTCAGCCTGGAATCTGCATATACAGATAATGGTTCAGCCTGGAATCTGCATATACAGATAATGAGCTCAGCCTGGAATCTGCATATACAGATAATGAGCTCAGCCTGGAATCTGCATATACAATAATGGTTCAGCCTGGAATCTGCATATACAGATAATGAGTCAGCCTGGAATCTGCATATACAGATAATGGGTTCAGCCTGGAATCTGCATATACAGATAATGAGTTCAGCCTGGAATCTGCATATACAGATAATGGGTCAGCCTGGAATCTCATATACAGATAATGGGTTCAGCCTGGAATCTGCATATACAGATAATGGTTCAGCCTGGAATCTACATATAAGATAATGGGCTCAGCCTGGAATCTGCATATACAGATAATGAGTTCAGCCTGGAATCTGCATATACAGATAATGGTTCAGCCTGGAATCTGCATATACAGATAATGAGTTCAGCCTGGAATCTGCATATACAGATAATGGTTCAGCCTGGAATCTGCATGTACAGATAATGAGTTCAGCCTGGAATCTGCATATACTGATAATGGCTCAGCCTGGAATCTGCATATACAGATAATGAGTTCAGCCTGGAATCTGCATATACAGATAATGGGTTCAGCCTGGAATCTGCATATACAGATAATGGTTCAGCCTGGAATCTGCATATAAGATAATGGGTTCAGCCTGGAATCTGCATATACAGATAATGGGTTTCAGCCTGGAATCTGCATATACAGATAATGAGCTCAGCCTGGAATCTGATATACAGATAATACTGAGCTCAGCCTGGAATCTGCATATACAGATAAATGGTTTCAGCCTGGAATCTGCATATACAGATAATGAGCTCAGCCAGGAATCTGCATATACAGATAATAGGTCAGCCTGGAATCTGCATATACAGATAATGGTCAGCCTGGAATCTGCATATACAGATAATGGGTCAGCCGGAATCTGCATATACAGATAATGGGCTCAGCCTGGAATCTGCATATACAGATAATGGGTTCAGCCTGGAATCTGCATATACAGATAATGGTTTCAGCCTGGAATCTGCATATACAGATAATGAGCTCAGCCTGGAATCTGCATATACAGATAATTGGCTCAGCCTGGAATCTGCATATACAGATAATATGGGCTCAGCCAGGAATCTGCATATACAGATAATGAGCTCAGCCAGGAATCTGCATATACAGATAATAGGTTCAGCCTGGAATCTGCATATACAGATAATGAGCTCAGCCAGGAATCTGCATATACAGATAATGGGCTCAGCCAGGAATCTGCATATACAGATAATGGGCTCAGCCTGGAATCTGCATATACAGATAATGGGTTCAGCCTGGAATCTGCATATACAGATAATGAGTTCAGCCTGGAATCTGCATATACAGATAATGGGCTCAGCCAGGAATCTGCATATACAGATAATGGGCTCAGCCTGGAATCTGCATATACAGATAATGGGCTCAGCCTGGAATCTGCATATACAGATAATGAGCTCAGCCGGAATCTGCATATACAGATAATGGGCTCAGCCAGGAATCTGCATATACAGATAATGGCTCAGCCAGGAATCTGCATATACAGATAATGGGTTCAGCCAGGAATCTGCATATACAGATAATGGGTCAGCCTGGAATCTGCATATACAGATAATGAGTTCAGCCTGGAATCTGCATATACAGATAATGAGTTCAGCCTGGAATCTGCATATACAGATAATGGGTTCAGCCGGAATCTGCATATACAGATAATGGGCTCAGCCTGGAATCTGCATATACAGATAATGGGCTCAGCCTGGAATCTGCATATACAGATAATGGTTCAGCCTGGAATCTGCATATACAGATAATGGGTTCAGCCAGGAATCTGCATATACAGATAATGGTTCAGCCTGGAATCTGCATATACAGATAATGGGTTCAGCCTGGAATCTGCATATACAGATAATGGGTTCAGCCTGGAATCTGCATATACAGATAATGGTTCAGCCTGGAATCTGCATATACAGATAATGGTTCAGCCTGGAATCTGCATATACAGATAATGGGTTCAGCCTGGAATCTGCATATACAGATAATGGGTTCAGCCTGGAATCTGCATATACAGATAATGGTTCAGCCTGGAATCTGCATATACAGATAATGAGCTCAGCCTGGAATCTGCATATACAGATAATGGGTTCAGCCTGGAATCTGCATATACAGATAATGGGTTCAGCCTGGAATCTGCATATACAGATAATGGCTCAGCCTGGAATCTGCATATACTGATAATGGGTTCAGCCTGGAATCTGCATATACAGATAATGGGCTCAGCCTGGAATCTGCATATATCTGTTCAGCCTGGAATCTGGGGTGTTACAGGTGATGCAGGGGTTCATTCTGTCCGTCTTGTTAGTGACAGATGGGTGACTTTCCTTACTGTCCGCCATGTATATATACAGCGGGTGCAGATATTGTGCCCACACTTGTATGGACCTTTTGCACTAAGCCAGTTTTCTTTCTCTTTTAACCTCTTGTCCTCAGAGGCTGTGGGATAAGACGTCGTTCAGACTAGGAGCTTTATTAGCAATATAACGCACTGGTTTGGACAGGATTTGGTTCATCTTTTTATCCCGGCTCAATATAGGGTCTCTATTTCTGATGATATTAGTGAGGGCGGTATGTAGCGGTGACGGTGACATACTCACCAGACGGGCGTTTATTACTGGCATTAGCAGTGTCCCGATCAATAATGCGCTCAGCCCTCTGTAGCACCCAGCTGGGGTAGCCCCTATGAGCCAGCCTGTCCTTCACCTCCCTTTCCCTCCGGTCATAGACTTCCTCGGTGGTAGAGTCCCCGCAGGTATGTTTTTTATTACATGTCTTGGATGACATGATTTGGCGTGTAATATGGAGGCGGCACGACCGTATGATTTTACAGGCACTTTAGCCTGTGACGGTCACTGGTAAGAATCCCCCGTTTTTGTGTCTGGATATACTGATAGATTTTGGACTTATGCGCTTTTAATGAAATGGAATAAAAGTTATTTCTTATGGATGTCACCCGCGCTGGACTTCTGCTTCACCTTCACACTACTCGCAGCACTGCATGATCCGCATGGTGGGACTGGAGAGGAGCTGATCTTATAATGTAACACATGGTGGCAGCAGAGCGATGGGGGCAGCAGAGCGATGGTGGGCAGCAGAGCGATGGGGGGCAGCAGAGCGATGGCGACAACCACATTCTCCCGATGAAGCTGCCGCCATACAAGACTCCGGAAAGAGAAGATTTATGGTATCGAAGATGGAAGTAAATGTCATACAAAGATGAACATGAATTTTTGGAATTTTTCAGAAACTTGTTGATGTCCCCCACAATAATATATACCCAGCAGCCCCCCCAATAATATATACCCAGCAGGTCCATCCCCCCATAATATATACCCAGCAGGCCCGTCCCCCCCAATAATATATACCCAGCAGGCCCATCCCCCAATAATATATACCCAGCAGGCCCATCACCCCCAATAATATATACCCAGCAGGCCCATCACCCCCAATAATATATACCCAGCAAGCCCATCACCCCCAATAATATATACCCAGCAAGCCCATCCCCACAATAATATATACCCAGCAGCGCCCCCAATAATATATACCCAGCAGCGCCCCCAATAATATATACCCAGCAGGTCCATTCCCCATAATATATATCCAGCAGGCCTGTCCCCCCAATAATATATACCCAGCAGGCCCATCCCCCAATAATATATACCCAGCAGGCCCATCACCCCCAATAATATCTACCCAGCAAGCCCATCCCCACAATAATATATACCCAGAAGAGCCCCCAATAATATATACCCAGCAGGTCCATCCCCCCATAATATATACCCAGCAGGCCCGTCCCCCCCAATAATATATACCCAGCAGGCCCATCACCCCCAATAATATATACCCAGCAAGCCCATCCCCACAATAATATATACCCAGCAGGCCCCCCCAATAATATATACCCAGCAGGCCCATCCCCCCAATAATATATACCCAGCAGGCCCATCACCCCCAATAATATATACCCAGCAAGCCCATCCCCACAATAATATATACCCAGCAGGCCCATCCCCCCAATAATATATACCCAGCAGGCCCATCACCCCCAATAATATATACCCAGCAGGCCCATCCCCCCAATAATATATACCCAGCAGGCCCATCACCCCCAATAATATATACCCAGCAAGCACATCCCCACAATAATATATACCCAGCAGGCCCATCACCCCCAATAATATATACCCAGCAAGTCCATCCCCACAATAATATATACCCAGCAGGCCCATCACCCAATAATATATACCCAGCAGGCCCATCCCCCAATAATATATACCCAGCAGGCCCATCACCCCCAATAATATATACCCAGCAGGCCCATCACCCCCAATAATATATACCCAGCAAGCCCATCACCCCCAATAATAATATACCCAGCAAGCCCATCCCCACAATAATATATACCCAGCAGCGCCCCCAATAATATATACCCAGCAGCGCCCCCAATAATATATACCCAGCAGGTCCATCCCCATAATATATATCCAGCAGGCCTGTCCCCCCAATAATATATACCCAGCAGGCCCATCCCCCAATAATATATACCCAGCAGGCCCATCACCCCCAATAATATCTACCCAGCAAGCCCATCCCCACAATAATATATACCCAGAAGAGCCCCCAATAATATATACCCAGCAGGTCCATCCCCCATAATATATACCCAGCAGGCCCGTCCCCCCCAATAATATATACCCAGCAGGCCCATCACCCCCAATAATATATACCCAGCAAGCCATCCCCACAATAATAATACCAGCAGGACCCCCCCATAATAATATATACCCAGCAGGCCCATCCCCCCAATAATATATACCCAGCAGGCCCATCACCCCCAATAATATATACCCAGCAAGCCACCCCCCACACAGCCCATCCCCCAATAATATATACCCAGCAGGCCCATCACCCCAATAATATATACCCAGCAGGCCCATCCCCCCAATAATATATACCCAGCAGGCCCATCACCCCCAATAATATATACCCAGCAAGCACATCCCCACAATAATATATACCCAGCAGGCCCATCACCCCAATAATATATACCCAGCAAGTCCATCCCCACAATAATATATACCCAGCAGGCCCATCACCCAATAATATATACCCAGCAGGCCCATCCCCCCAATAATATATACCCAGCAGGCCCATCACCCCCAATAATATATACCCAGCAAGCCCATCCCCACAATAATATATACCCAGCAGGCCCATCACCCCAATAATATATACCCAGCAAGCCCATCCCCACAATAATATATACCCAGCAGGCCCATCACCCAATAATATATACCCAGCAGGCCCATCACCCAATAATATATACCCAGCAGGCCCATCACCCAATAATATATACCCAGCAGGCCCATCCCCCCAATAATATATACCCAGCAGGCCCACCCCCAATAATATATACCCAGCAGGCCCCCCCAATAATGTATACCCAGTGGCCCATCCCCTTCCCAGAATCGGTCACAGACCAGCAACGCTGATGGTCTTTAATCTGAAGTCGGCTCCATACAAGATGATGAAGCAGAGGGAGGCGTCCACTTTTCGGGCGTCTTCTGGGTACCTCTCGAAATCTCGGGAATTCTTCCAGGTCGAATCTCTTTAATCTCTCTGATGTCAACTGGAAAAGAAAAAAAGAGGACGGACATTAAAGAAGCGAAGAAAAGAGGCAGCCACTTAGGAGCCATGGACACAGCGATGCCAGGCACACCCTGCTGGGAGATGTAGTGTTTCTACATAGCAGCAGCTCAGAGGTGTCCTGGTATAGGAGCCTCATCAGAGACTGCAGACATCGGGCAGAGGACAGTGATAAGAAGCCGCGCTGCACCAGGACACTCAGCTCCGGGTGACACGGGCTGGGAATGGAGTCATCACTGCATTTGTGAACATTTTGTGTCCAGTTAGGTTGCAGTCCACCTTCCCATCATCTGTGTGAGGTTCTAGCTGCCATCGTGGGCGCAGCTCTTGTATTCCAGATGTTTGCGGCTGATTCTTCATTCAGTCTTCACCACCTGGAGTGATTTGTTTCATGACATGTTTGAAAGGATTATGTAACTTTTTGCTCTAAAAAAATAGCAAAATGGTAAAAGAGACTATAAGAGCAGCTTTGATTTTGTGAAAATTGTATCAAACCCGCGTATGCCGCACTGAAGAATATGCTGCAAAAAACTGCAATAAATACATCAAGACAACAGAGAAAAGTTACTTAAAAGCATAGGGCCAAAGAGAAGAATCACTTCTATAGAAAGGTCTAGAAAAAACAAAGCTCTGCATCCGAGATAGGAGAGGCGCCTGAGAGCTGACAGCAGCGCAGCAGAGTCCTGTGTGAATGGACGCCAGACCTAGTGCAGAACAGCAGCAGAAAGAAGGGAGGATGGTGTGTGACTGCGGCTCTGGGTGTGAACAGAGCCCAGAATCTGGGGTCACGTCTGTGTGTGTGTGACTGCGGCTCTGGGTGTGAACAGAGCCCAGAATCTGGGGTCCCGTCTGTGTGTGCGTGACTGCAGCTCTGGGTGTGAACAGAGCCCAGAATCTGGGGTCACGTCTGTGTGTGTGTGACTGCAGCTCTGGGTGTGAACAGAGCCCAGAATCTGGGGTCCCGTCTGTGTGTGCGTGACTGCGGCTCTGGGTGTGAACAGAGCCCAGAATCTGGGGTCCCGTCTGTGTGTGCGTGACTGCGGCTCTGGGTGTGAACAGAGCCCAGAATCTGGGGTCCCGTCTGTGTGTGCGTGACTGCGGCTCTGGGTGTGAACAGAGCCCAGAATCTGGGGTCCCGTCTGTGTGTGCGTGACTGCGGCTCTGGGTGTGAACAGAGCCCAGAATCTGGGGTCCCGTCTGTGTGTGCGTGACTGCGGCTCTGGGTGTGAACAGAGCCCAGAATCTGGGGTCCCGTCTGTGTGTGCGTGACTGCGGCTCTGGGTGTGAACAGAGCCCAGAATCTGGGGTCCCGTCTGTGTGTGCGTGACTGCGGCTCTGGGTGTGAACAGAGCCCAGAATCTGGGGTCCAGTCTGTGTGTGCGTGACTGCAGCTCTGGGTGTGAACAGAGCCCAGAATCTGGTGTCACGTCAGTGTGTGCGTGACCGCGGCTCTGGGTGTGAACAGAGCCCAGAATCTGGGGTCCAGTCTGTGTGTGCGTGACTGCGGCTCTGGGTGTGAACAGAGCCCAGAATCTGGGGTCCCGTCTGTGTGTGCGTGACTGCGGCTCTGGGTGTGAACAGAGCCCAGAATCTGGGGTCCAGTCTGTGTGTGCGTGACTGCAGCTCTGGGTGTGAACAGAGCCCAGAATCTGGGGTCCAGTCTGTGTGTGCGTGACTGCGGTTCTGGTGTGTGAACAGAGCCCAGAATCCGGGGTCCCGTCTGTGTGTGCGTGACTGCGGCTCTGGGTGTGAACAGAGCCCAGAATCTGGGGTCCCGTCTGTGTGTGAGTGACTGCGGCTCTGGGTGTGAACAGAGCCCAGAATCTGGTGTCACGCCTGTGTGTGCGTGACTGCAGCTCTGGGTGTGAACAGAGCCCAGAATCTGGGGTCCAGTCTGTGTGTGCGTGACTGTGGCTCTGGGTGTGAACAGAGCCCAGAATCTGGGGTCCAGTCTGTGTGTGCGTGACTGCAGCTCTGGGTGTGAACAGAGCCCAGAATCTGGGGTCCCGTCTGTGTGTGCGTGACTGCGGCTCTGGGTGTGAACAGAGCCCAGAATCTGGGGTCCCGTCTGTGTGTGCGTGACTGCAGCTCTGGGTGTGAACAGAGCCCAGAATCCGGTGTCACATCTGTGTGTGTGTGACTGCGGCTCTGGGTGTGAACAGAGCCCAGAATCTGGGGTCCGGTCTGTGTGTGCGTGACTGCGGCTCTGGGTGTGAACAGAGCCCAGAATCTGGGGTCCATGTGTGGTGTGCCGGTGAGGTCGTGGTGTCGTGCGGCTCTGTGGTGTGAACAGAGCCCAGAATCTGGGGTCCCGTCTGTGTGTGTCGTGACTGCAGCTCTGGGTGTGAACAGAGCCCAGAATCTGGGTCCATCGTGTTGTGTGTGGTGACTGCGGCTCTGGGTGTGAACAGAGCCCAGAATCTGGGGTCCCGTCTGTGTGTGTGTGACTGCGGCTCTGGGTGTGAACAGAGCCCAGAATCTGGGGTCCCGTCTGTTGGTGTGGTGACTGCGGCTCTGGGTGTGAACAGAGCCCAGAATCTGGGGTCCGTCTGTGTGTGCGTGACTGCGGCTCTGGGTGTGAACAGAGCCCAGAATCTGGGTCCCGTCTGTGTGTGCGTGACTGCGGCTCTGGGTGTGAACAGAGCCCAGAATCTGGGTCCCGTCTGTGTGTGCGTGACTGCGCTCTGGGTGTGAACAGAGCCCAGAATCTGGGTCACTCGTTGTGTGTGCGTGACTGCGGCTCTGGGTGTGAACAGAGCCCAGAATCTGGGGTCCGTCTGTGTGTGCGTGACTGCGGCTCTGGGTGTGAACAGAGCCCAGAATCTGGGGTCCCAGTCTGTGTGTGCGTGACTGCAGCTCTGGGTGTGAACAGAGCCCAGAATCTGGGGTCCCGTCTGTGTGTGCGTGACTGCGGCTCTGGGTGTGAACAGAGCCCAGAATCTGGGTCCCGTCTGTGTGTGTGTGACTGCGGCTCTGGGTGTGAACAGAGCCCAGAATCTGGTGTCCCCATCTGTGTGGTGGTGACTGCGGCTCTGGGTGTGAACAGAGCCCAGAATCTGGGGTCCGTCTGTGTGTGCGTGACTGCGGCTCTGGGTGTGAACAGAGCCCAGAATCTGGGGTCCCATCTGTGTGTGCGTGACTGCGGCTCTGGGTGTGAACAGAGCCCAGAATCTGGGGTCCGTCTGTGTGTGCGTGACTGCGGCTCTGGGTGTGAACAGAGCCCAGAATCTGGGGTCCCGCTGTGTGTGCGTGACTGCGGCTCTGGGTGTGAACAGAGCCCAAATCTGGGGTCCCGCCTGTGTGTGCGTGACTGCGGCTCTGGGTGTGAACAGAGCCCAGAATCTGGGGTCCCGCCTGTGTGTGCGTGACTGCGGCTCTGGGTGTGAACAGAGCCCAGAATCTGGGGTCCCACTGTGTGTGCGTGACTGCGGCTCTGGGTGTGAACAGAGCCCAGAATCTGGGGTCCCACCTGTGTGTGCGTGACTGCGGCTCTGGGTGTGACAGAGCCCAGAATCTGGGGTCCCAGCTGTGTGTGCGTGACTGCGGCTCTGGGTGTGAACAGAGCCCAGAATCTGGGGTCCAGTCTGTGTGTGCGTGACTGCGGCTCTGGGTGTGAACAGAGCCCAGAATCTGGGTCCGTCTGTGTGTGCGTGACTGCGGCTCTGGGTGTGAACAGAGCCCAGAATCTGGGTCCCGTCTGTGTGTGCGTGACTGCGGCTCTGGGTGTGAACAGAGCCCAGAATCTGGGCTCCCGTCTGTGTGTGCGTGACTGCGGCTCTGGGTGTGAACAGAGCCCAGAATCTGGGTCCCGTCTGTGTGTGCGTGACTGCGCTCTGGGTGTGAACAGAGCCCAGAATCTGGGGTCCCGTCTGTGTGTGCGTGACTGCGACTCTGGGTGTGAACAGAGCCAGAATCTGGGGTCCCGTCTGTGTGTGCGTGACTGCGGCTCTGGGTGTGAACAGAGCCCAGAATCTGGGGTCCCGTCTGTGTGTGCGTGACTGGGGCTCTGGGTGTGAACAAGCCCAGAATCTGGGTCCGTCTGTGTGTGCGTGACTGCGGCTCTGGGTGTGAACAGAGCCCAGAATCTGGGTCCCGTCTGTGTGTGCGTGACTGCGCTCTGGGTGTGAACATGAGCCCAGAATCTGGGTCCGTCTGTGTGTGCGTGACTGCAGCTCTGGGTGTGAACAGAGCCCAGAATCTCGGGTCCCGTCTGTGTGTGCGTGACTGCAGCTCTGGGTGTGAACAGAGCCCAGAATCTGGGGTCCCGTCTGTGTGTGCGTGACTGCGGCTCTGGGTGTGAACAGAGCCCAGAATCTGGGGTCCCGTCTGTGTGTGCGTGACTGCGGCTCTGGGTGTGAACAGAGCCCAAATCTGGGGTCCAGTCTGTGTGTGGCGTGACTGCGGCTCTGGGTGTGAACAGAGCCCAGAATCTGGGGTCCGTCTGTGTGTGCGTGACTGCGGCTCTGGGTGTGAACAGAGCCCAGAATCTGGGGTCCGTCTGTGTGTGCGTGACTGCAGGCTCTGGGTGTGAACAGAGCCCAGAATCTGGGGTCCAGTCTGTGTGTGCGTGACTGCGGCTCTGGGTGTGAACAGAGCCCAGAATCTGGGGTCCCGCTGTGTGTGCGTGACTGCGGCTCTGGGTTGAACAGAGCCCAGAATCTGGGGTCCCGTCTGTGTGTGCGTGACTGCGGCTCTGGGTGTGAACAGAGCCCAGAATCTGGGGTCCCGTCTGTGTGTGCGTGACTGCGCTCTGGGTGTGAACAGAGCCCAGAATCTGGGGTCCCAGTCTGTGTGTGCGTGACTGCGGCTCTGGGTGTGAACAGAGCCCAGAATCTGGGGTCCCGTCTGTGTGTGCGTGACTGCGGCTCTGGGTGTGAACAGAGCCCAGAATCTGGGGTCCGTCTGTGTGTGCGTGACTGCGCTCTGGGTGTGAACAGAGCCCAGAATCTGGGGTCCCGTCTGTGTGTGCGTGACTGCGGCTCTGGGTGTGAACAGAGCCCAGAATCTGGGTCCCGTCTGTGTGTGCGTGACTGCGGCTCTGGGTGTGAACAGAGCCCAGAATCTGGGGTCCAGTCTGTGTGTGCGTGACTGCGGCTCTGGGTGTGAACAGAGCCCAGAATCTGGGGTCCGTCTGTGTGTGCGTGACTGCGACTCTGGGTGTGAACAGAGCCCAGAATCTGGGGTCCCGTCTGTGTGTGCGTGACTGCGGCTCTGGGTGTGAACAGAGCCCAGAATCTGGGGTCCAGTCTGTGTGTGCGTGACTGCGAGCTCTGGGTGTGAACAGAGCCCAGAATCTGGGGTCCCGTCTGTGTGTGCGTGACTGCGGCTCTGGGTGTGAACATAGCCCAGAATCTGGGGTCCAGTCTGTGTGTGCGTGACTGCGCTCTGGGTGTGAACAGAGCCCAGAATCTGGGTCCCGTCTGTGTGTGCGTGACTGCGGCTCTGGGTGTAAACAGAGCCCAGAATCTGGGGTCCAGTCTGTGTGTGCGTGACTGCGCTCTGGGTGTGAACAGAGCCCAGAATCTGGGGTCCCGTCTGTGTGTGCGTGACTGCGCTCTGGGTTGAACAGAGCCCAGAATCTGGGGTCCCAGCCTGTGTGTGCGTGACTGCGGCTCTGGGTGTGAACAGAGCCCAGAATCTGGGGTCCAGTCTGTGTGTGCGTGACTGCGCTCTGGGTGTGAACAGAGCCCAGAATCTGGGGTCCCGTCTGTGTGTGCGTGACTGCGGCTCTGGGTGTGAACAGAGCCCAGAATCTGGGGTCCCGTCTGTGTGTGCGTGACTGCGCTCTGGGTGTGAACAGAGCCCAGAATCTGGGGTCCCGTCTGTGTGTGCGTGACTGCGGCTCTGGGTGTGAACAGAGCCCAGAATCTGGGGTCCCGTCTGTGTGTGCGTGACTGCGAGCTCTGGGTGTGAACAGAGCCCAGAATCTGGGGTCCCGTCTGTGTGTGCGTGACTGCGCTCTGGGTGTGAACAGAGCCCAGAATCTGGGGTCCCGTCTGTGTGTGCGTGACTGCGGCTCTGGGTGTGAACAGAGCCCAGAATCTGGGTCCGTCTGTGTGTGCGTGACTGCGGCTCTGGGTGTGAACAGAGCCCAGAATCTGGGTCCGTCTGTGTGTGCGTGACTGCGGCTCTGGGTGTGAACAGAGCCCAGAATCTGGGGTCCCGTCTGTGTGTGCGTGACTGCGGCTCTGGGTGTGAACAGAGCCCAGAATCTGGGGTCCCGTCTGTGTGTGCGTGACTGCGGCTCTGGGTGTAACAGAGCCCAGAATCTGGGTCCCGTCTGTGTGTGCGTGACTGCGCTCTGGGTGTGAACAGAGCCCAGAATCTGGGGTCCGTCTGTGTGTGCGTGACTGCGGCTCTGGTGTGAACAGAGCCCAGAATCTGGGGTCCGTCTGTGTGTGCGTGACTGCGCTCTGGGTGTGAACAGAGCCAGAATCTGGGGTCCCGTCTGTGTGTGCGTGACTGCGGCTCTGGGTGTGAACAGAGCCCAGAATCTGGGGTCCGTCTGTGTGTGCGTGACTGGGCTCTGGGTGTGAACAGAGCCCAGAATCTGGGTCCCGTCTGTGTGTGCGTGACTGCGGCTCTGGGTGTGAACAGAGCCCAGAATCTGGGGTCCCGTCTGTGTGTGCGTGACTGCGGCTCTGGGTGTGAACAAGCCCAGAATCTGGGTCCGTCTGTGTGTGCGTGACTGCGCTCTGGGTGTGAACAGAGCCCAGAATCTGGGGTCCGTCTGTGTGTGCGTGACTGCGCTCTGGGTGTGAACAGAGCCCAGAATCTGGGGTCCCGTCTGTGTGTGCGTGACTGCGGCTCTGGGTGTGAACAGAGCCCAGAATCTGGGTCCCGTCTGTGTGTGCGTGACTGCGGCTCTGGGTGTAACAGAGCCCAGAATCTGGGGTCCCGTCTGTGTGTGCGTGACTGCGGCTCTGGGTGTGAACAGAGCCCAGAATCTGGGTCCGTCTGTGTGTGCGTGACTGCAGCTCTGGGTGTGAACAGAGCCCAGAATCTGGGGTCCCGTCTGTGTGTGCGTGACTGCGGCTCTGGGTGTGAACAGAGCCCAGAATCTGGGGTCCCGTCTGTGTGTGCGTGACTGCGGCTCTGGGTGTGAACAGAGCCCAGAATCTGGGTCCGTCTGTGTGTGCGTGACTGCGCTCTGGGTGTAACAGAGCCCAGAATCTGGGTCCGTCTGTGTGTGCGTGACTGCGCTCTGGGTGTGAACAGAGCCCAGAATCTGGGGTCCCGTCTGTGTGTGCGTGACTGCGGCTCTGGGTGTGAACAGAGCCCAGAATCTGGGGTCCCGCTGTGTGTGCGTGACTGCGCTCTGGGTGTAACAGAGCCCAGAATCTGGGGTCCCGTCTGTGTGTGCGTGACTGCGCTCTGGGTGTGAACAGAGCCCAGAATCTGGGGTCCCGTCTGTGTGTGCGTGACTGCGCTCTGGGTGTGAACAGAGCCCAGAATCTGGGGTCCAGTCTGTGTGTGCGTGACTGCGGCTCTGGGTGTGAACAGAGCCCAGAATCTGGGGTCCCGTCTGTGTGTGCGTGACTGCGGCTCTGGGTGTGAACAGAGCCCAGAATCTGGGGTCCAGTCTGTGTGTGCGTGACTGCGGCTCTGGGTGTGAACAGAGCCCAGAATCTGGGGTCCGTCTGTGTGTGCGTGACTGCGGCTCTGGGTGTGAACAGAGCCCAGAATCTGGGGTCCGTCTGTGTGTGCGTGACTGCGGCTCTGGGTGTAACAGAGCCCAGAATCTGGGGTCCGCTGTGTGTGCGTGACTGCGGCTCTGGGTGTGAACAGAGCCCAGAATCTGGGTCCGCTGTGTGTGCGTGACTGCGGCTCTGGGTGTGAACAAGCCATCTGGTCTCTGGTGCGGACGCGCTCGTGTAACAGCGACTGGGCCTTGCGTGACTGCGCCTGGGTGTGAACAGAGCAATCGGCTCTTGTGCGGACTGCGCCGGGTTAACAAGCAGAATCGGGTCCGTCTTGTGTGCTGACGCCTCTGTGTGACAGCCCAAATGGTCCTTGTGCTGACGCCTGGTAACAGAGCCAACTGGTCTTGGTGCGCTGCGCGTGTACAGCCAGATCTGGTCCGTCGTGTGTGCTACGCGCCGTGTACAGAGCCATGGTCGTCTGTGGGCGTGACTGGCGGTGACGCGACGGTCCCTGTGTGTCTGACGCGCCGGGAACAAGCCAATTGTCCACTGTGTGTCGACTGCGCTCTGGTTAACAGAGCCAAATCTGGGGCCAGTCTGTGTTGCGTGCTGCGGCTCTGGTTAACAGAGCCCAGAATCTGGGGTCCCGTCTGTGTGTGCGTGACTGCGGCTCTGGGTGTGAACAGCCCAGAATCTGGGGATCCGGTCTGTGTGCGTGACTGCGGCTCTGGGTGTGAACAAGCCCAGAATCTGGGTCTGTGTGTGCGTGACTGCGCTCTGGGTGTGAACAGAGCCCAGAATCTGGGGTCCCGTCTGTGTGGCGGACTGGGCTCTGGTGTGAACAGAGCCAATCGGGGTCCGCCTGGTGTGCGTGACTGCGGCTCTGGGTGTAACAGACCCAGAATCTGGGGTCCGTCTGTGTGTGCGTGACTGCGCTCTGGGTGTGAACAGAGCCCAGAATCTGGGGTCCCCCTGTGTGTGCGTGACTGCGGCTCTGGGTGTGAACAGAGCCCAGAATCGGGGTCCAGTCTGTGTGTGCGTGCTGCGGCTCTGGGTGAACAGAGCCCAGAATCTGGGGTCCCGTCTTGTGTGCGGACTGGGCTCTGGGTGTGAACAGCCAGAATCTGGGTCCAGCGTGTGTGCGTACTGCGGCTGGGTGTGAACAAGCCAGAATCTGGGTCCCGTCTGTGTGTGCGTGACTGCGGCTCTGGGTGTGAACAAGCCCAGAATCTGGGGTCCCGTCTGTGTGTGCGGACTGCGGCTCGGGTGGAACAGAGCCCAGAATCTGGGGTCCAGTCTGTGTGTCGTGACTGCGCTCTGGTGAACAGGCCCAGAATCGGGTCCGCCTGTGTGTGCGTGACTGCACTCTGGGTGAACAGAGCCCAAATCTGGGTCCGCTGTGTGTGCGACTGGGCTCTGGTGTGAACAGACCAGAATCTGGGTCACCGCTGTGTGTGCGTGACTGCGGCTCTGGGTGTGAACAAGCCCAGAATCTGGGGTCGTCTGTGTGTGCGTGACTGCGGCTCTGGTGTGAACAGAGCCCAGAATCTGGGGTCCCGTCTGTGTGTGCGTGACTGCGGCTCTGGGTGAACAGAGCCCAGAATCTGGGTCCCGTCTGTGTGTGCGTACTGCGCTCGGGTGTGAACAGAGCCCAGATCTGGGGTCCAGTCTGTGTGGCGTGACTGCGACTCTGGGTGTACAGAGCCCAGAATCTGGGTCCGTCTGTGGTGCGGACTGCGGCCTGGTGTAAACAGAGCCCGAATCTGGGGTCCAGTCTGTGTGTGCGTGACTGCGGCTCTGGGTGTAACAGAGCCCAGAATCTGGGGTCCCTTGTGTGTGCGTGACTGCAGCTCTGGGTGTGAACAAGCCCAGAATCTGGGTCCAGTCTGTGTGTGCGGACTGCGGCTCTGGGTGAACAGAGCCCAGAATCTGGGCTCTGTGTGTGCGTGACGCGACTCTGGGTGTAACGAGCCAGAATCTGGGTCCTCTGTGTGTGCGTGACTGGGCTCTGGGTGTACAGAGCCCAGAATCTGGGGTCCCTCTGTGTGGCGGACTGCGCTCTGGGTTGAACAGAGCCCAGATCTGGGTCCGCCTGTGGTGCTGACTGCGCTCTGGTGTGAACAGAGCCCAGAATCTGGGTCAGCGTGTGTGCGTGACGCAGCTCTGGGTGTAACAGAGCCAGAATCTGGGGCCCAGTCTGTGTGTGCGTGACTGCGGCTCTGGGTGTAACAGAGCCCAGAATCTGGGTCCGTCTGTGTGTGCGTGACTGCGGCTCTGGGTGTGAACAAGCCCAGAATCTGGGGTCCGTCTGTGGTGCGTGACTGCAGCTCTGGTGTGAACAGAGCCCAGAATTTGGGTCGTCTGTGTGTGCGTGACTGCAGCTCTGGTGAACAGAGCCCAGAATCTGGGGTCCGTCTGTGTGTGCGTGACTGCGGCTCTGGTGTGAACAGAGCCCAGATCTGGGGTCCCGTCTGTGTGTGCGTACTGCGCTCTGGGTGTGAACAGAGCCCAGAATCTGGGTCCGTCTGTGTGTGCGTGACTGCGGCTCTGGGTGTGAACAAGCCCAGATCTGGGTCCGTCTGTGTGTGCGTACTGCGCTCTGGGTGTAACAGAGCCCAGAATCTGGGGTCCCGTCTGTGTGTGCGTGACTGCGCTCTGGGTGTAAACAGAGCCCAGAATCTGGGTCCAGTCTGTGTGTGCGTGACTGCGCTCTGGGTGTAAACAGAGCCCGAATCTGGGTCCCGTCGTGTGTGCGTGACTGCAGCTCTGGGTCAGCCCAGATCTGGGGTCCTCTGTGTGTGCGGACTGCGGCTCTGGGTGTCGGCGAATCTGGGTCCTCTGGTGTGGTGACTGCGATCGGGTGTAAACGAGCCAGATCTGGGCCCGTGTGGTGCGACTGCGGCCTGGTGTAACGAGCCAATCTGGGGTCCCGCGTGTGGTCGCCTGGGTGTGAACGAGCCGAACTGGCCAGCTGTGGTGCGTGACTGCGTCTGGGTGAACAGAGCCCAGAATCTGGGTCCTCTGTGTGTGCGTGACTGCAGCTCTGGGTGTGAACAGAGTCCAGAATCTGGGCCCAGTCTGGTGTGGTGACTGCGGCTCTGGGTGTGAACAGAGCCCAGAATCTGGGGTCCCGTCTGGTGTGGTGGCGCTCTGGGTGAACAGCCCAGAATGGGTCCGGTCTGTGTGTGCGTGACTGCAGCTCTGGGTGTGAACAGAGCCCAGAATCTGACGGTCTGTGTGTGCTGACTGCGCTGGGTGTGAACAGAGCCCAGAACTGGGTCCGTCGTGTGTGCGTGCTGCGCTCTGGGTGTGAACAGAGCCCAGAATCTGGGGTCCCGCTGTGTGTGCGTGCTGCGGCTCTGGGTGTAAACAGAGCCCAGAATCTGGGTCCCGTTGTGTGCGGACCGGTCTGGGTGAACAGAGCCCAGAATCTGGGGTCCCGCTGGTGTGCGTGACTGCGGCCATGGGTCGAACGAGCCGAACTGGGGTCCGGTGTGAGACCGATCTGGGCTCTGGTGTACGAGCCCAGAATCTGGGGTCCCGCTATGGTGCCGTACTGCGGCTCGGTGTGAACGAGCCGATCTGGGGTCAAGTCCCGATGGTGTGCGTCGTGACTGCGGATCTGGGTGTGAACGAAGCTCAGAATCTGGGGGTCCCGTCTGTGTGTGCGACTGCGGGTCGGGTGAGAGAGCCCAGAACTGGGTGCCAGTCTGTGTGCGTGACTGGCGCTGGGTGTGAACAGAGCCCAGAATCTGGGGTCCAGTCTGTGTGTGCGTGACTGCGACTCTGGGTGTAAACAGAGCCCAGAATCTGGGGTCCAGTCTGTGTGTGCGTGACTGCGACTCTGGGTGTGAACAGAGCTCAGAATCTGGGGTCCCGTCTGTGTGTGCGTGACTGCGGCTCTGGGTGTGAACATAGCCCAGAATCTGGGGTCCAGTCTGTGTGTGCGTGACTGCGACTCTGGGTGTAAACAGAGCCCAGAATCTGGGGTCCCGTCTGTGTGTGCGTGACTGCGGCTCTGGGTGTAAACAGAGCCCAGAATCTGGGGTCCAGTCTGTGTGTGCGTGACTGCAGCTCTGGGTGTGAACAGAGCCCAGAATCTGGGGTCCCGTCTGTGTGTGCGTGACTGCGACTCTGGGTGTAAACAGAGCCCAGAATCTGGGGTCCCGCCTGTGTGTGCGTGACTGCGGCTCTGGGTGTGAACAGAGCCCAGAATCTGGGGTCCAGTCTGTGTGTGCGTGACTGCGACTCTGGGTGTAAACAGAGCCCAGAATCTGGGGTCCCGCCTGTGTGTGCGTGACTGCGGCTCTGGGTGTGAACAGAGCCCAGAATCTGGGGTCCAGTCTGTGTGTGCGTGACTGCGGCTCTGGGTGTAAACAGAGCCCAGAATCTGGGGTCCCGTCTGTGTGTGCGTGACTGCAGCTCTGGGTGTGAAACAGAGCCCAGAATCTGGGGTCCAGTCTGTGTGTGCGTGACTGCAGCTCTGGGTGTGAACAGAGCCCAGAATCTGGGGTACCGTCTGTGTGTGCGTGACTGCAGCTCTGGGTGTGAACAGAGCCCAGAATCTGGGGTCCAGTCTGTGTGTGCGTGACTGCGGCTCTGGGTGTGAACAGAGCCCAGAATCTGGGGTCCCGTCTGTGTGTGCGTGACTGCAGCTCTGGGTGTGAACAGAGCCCAGAATCTGGGGTCCAGTCTGTGTGTGCGTGACTGCGGCTCTGGTGTGAACAGAGCCCAGAATCTGGGGTCCCGTCTGTGTGTGCGTGACTGCGACTCTGGGTGTAAACAGAGCCCAGAATCTGGGGTCCCGTCTGTGTGTGCGTGACTGCAGCTCTGGGTGTGAACAGAGCCCAGAATCTGGGGTCCGCCTGTGTGTGCGTGACTGCGGCTCTGGGTGTAAACAGAGCCCAGAATCTGGGGTCCCGTCTGTGTGTGCGTGACTGCGGCTCTGGGTGTGAACAGAGCCCAGAATCTGGGGTCCAGTCTGTGTGTGCGTGACTGCGGCTCTGGGTGTGAACAGAGCCCAGAATCTGGGGTCCCGTCTGGGTTGTACACAGACATCAGGGGTGGGGGGATAATATTGTGTTTTACACCTAGCAGCCCCCAGGAAGTGCCAGGGGTCAGATACAAACAAGCTGAGGGGCTCCCAGGGGCCCCATGCCTGCACATGCACCAGCTCTGCATGCAGCTCTCTGGTTCTGAGCATGCCGCCTGCAGTGTAAAGCATGGAGGTTTCCGCTGCAGCTGGAACATTCTGGAACATGGATACATTTCGTATACTTTTATGACCTCCTCGCTCGTTTAATCCGGTGGATTTTCTTTTGGTCTGGATGGTCCAGGAGGTCAAGACTTTTGTCAGTAACATCCCTATGGCAACCAAGTACCAGGCCCGGGGACTTTGGAGCCGTCTGGTCCTGGCACGGGACCACGTCAGCTGTGGGATCGCTGCCCATAAAGAGTCCGCTGTGCGCAGAACCTTCCAGATCAGTCATTAAAGGGCCGGCGCTGAATCCCGCACTGACACATTGTGCCGTCTTGTCATCACTTTATGTGTCAGGTCCTGGGCGCGGTAAGATCTCTGCTTGCTGCACGATAATGAAATAATGATTATTCACAACCCATCCTGCTGGGACCGCAGCCACATCCGGCACCAAGCAGCCAATCACATAGTCCAGGGGTCAGCGAAGCATCGAGTCCCCCCTCTACGTCTTACCTGCCATCACTTGTTACATCCTCTCAGCCCCTGCTTCTTCCTATACAGAGCAGAGCTGCAGTATAAAGTATGGGGGAAGCAGCAGTAGACCCAGTCCCTGCAGCTAAACTGCGCTCACAGAGGAGCACCACGGCTATAGGTATAAATATCACTGATGGTTTACATGGCGCACTTCACATTTACATGGGGCTGCAGCAAAGAGATAAAGAAGAGTCCTTCTAAATCCAGGCATGACACGGTATCTATGGGGGCGCTGAGCGGTGGCTGCCTCCTGTGCGGTGTCCATGGCGCGGAGCTCACCCGCTGCCGCTGGATTATCGGCTGCACTGGGTGTTTGGCCGGAAATTGGCAATTACCCAGGATGCAGTGCAAGGTTACCTGGACTAATGGCCTCCGCGGCCGCGACGCCGCAGAAAGATCCCGTTTTCTATTCTCTGCAAATAAAACTTAATGAGGAAAAGTTTGGAAACTTCCTAACCGACGTCATGGTTCAATTCTTCACTATGTTCAAGATCTCTGCTTGCTGTCAGCGGACATGATCACGTTTATTTAGGGTTCGCCCCCACTAACGTATAGACAATCGGTCCTGTCCTGATCCGGGATGGGGCGGCCGGCCTCACTGTCATCCGTGTACGATCTGACGCCGTCGCAGAGCTGTGATGTATCAGTCCAGATCGGACGCGGCTCTGAGGGGCCGCACGGCAGCGAGGAGGAAAGAGCGGCAGATCCGCACAGGACGACACTGCTGCCAGAATCAGACTGCACGCGTCCGGTTTATATCCACGTGTGAATGAAACCCAAACTCATTCAGAGACTGGAAACCTCTCACAACCAAGAACTTGCTACCAACCAACTTGCTCCAACAGAGGCTCCCCTGATGTTTCGTTACAGTGTATCGGTGCAAGCACAGTGATGAGACATCGGTCACATACTGTCTATATCTCTTCATTGTACAAAGCTTAAAGGGAGAGTCCCACCTTAAGAATTTCTACTCTATCTGGGATAGGCTATAAAAGCCAGACAGGGAGACCCCCACCTATCAGGGATCCAGGGTCCCATCGTCCTTTGGAGTCAAATCTGTCAGACATTTGCAGAATATTCTGAGGCTAAATTCTAGAAACATCTCTCTAATCCTGAATGTCCCACAGTTTGAAGGGGAATCTGAGGGTCTCCCTACATACCCCATTACTGTAGTATAGTGTGATGTCATCAGACGCAGTGATGATGTCATCGTCAGCTCATTATTACACTCAGATCATCTTATTGGGACCTTTACAGGGATTTCCAGAGATGGCAGAGCTGAACTGGATCCGGCATCTTCTAGTTCCTGGATCAGCTCCTGTGACTCCGAGGCATCAACCCAGCAACAAAGAGGTTAAAGTGAGCCGTAATCTGCCCCCACCATCGCTCTGCAAGCTCTATTCTGGGTTCAGCCAGGAAGCTGCAGACTTGGGCAAACAGAGATTTCTGTGACAGAGATAATAAAAGCGGAGGCTCAGGGTGCAGAGGCAGCATAGCATCTTCCCGGTGTCCACCAGGCCGCAGAGCATCTTCCCAGTGTCCACCAGGCAGCAGAGCATCTTCCCAGTGTCCACCAGGCAGCAGAACATCTTCCCGGTGTCCACCAGGCTGTAAAGCATCTTCCCAGGGTGCCCCAGGCTGCACAGCATCTTCCCAGGGTCCAACAGGCAGCAGAGCATCTTCCCGTGGTCCACGAGGTAGCAGAGTATCTTCTCGTGGTCAAACAGGCAACATAGCATATTCCTGGGGTCTACCAGGCAGCAGAGTATCTTCCTGGGGTGCACCAGGCTGTAGAGCATCTTCCCAGGGTGCACCAGGCTGTAGAGCATCTTCCCAGGGTGCATCAGGCTGTAGAGCATCTTCCCAGGGTCCAACAGGCAGCAGAGCATCTTCCCAGGGTCCAACAGGCAGCAGAGCATCTTCCCGTGGTCCACGAGGCAGCAGAGTATCTTCCCGTGGTCAAACAGGCAACAGGGCATCTTCCCGGGGTGCACCAGGCTGTAGAGCATCTTCCCAGGGTGCACCAGACTATAGAGCATCTTCCCAGGGTGCACCAGGCTGTAGAGCATCTTCCCAGGGTGCACCAGGCTGTAGAGCATCTTCCCAGGGTGCACCAGGCTGTAAGCATCTTCCCAGGGTGCACTAGGCTGTATAGCATCTTCCCAGGGTCCAACAGGCAGCAGAGCATCTTCCCGTGGTCCAACAGGCAGCAGAGTATCTTCCCGTGGTCCACGAGGCAGCAGAGTATCTTCCTGTGGTCAAACAGGCAACAGGGCATCTTCCCGGGGTGCACCAGGCTGTAGAGCATCTTCGCAGGGTGCACCAGACTATAGAGCATCTTCCCAGGGTGCACCAGACTATAGAGCATCTTCCCAGGGTGCACCAGGCTGTAGAGCATCTTCCCAGGGTGCACCAGGCTGTAGAGAATCTTCCCAGGGTGCACCAGGCTGTAGAGCATCCTCCCAGGGTGCACCAGGCTGTAGAGCATCTTCCCAGGGTGCACCAGGCTGTAGAGCATCTTCCCAGGGTGCACCAGGCTGTGGAGCATCTTCCCAGAGTGCACCAGGCTGTAGAGCATCTTCCCAGGGTGCACTAAGCTGTAGAGCATCTTCCCGGTGTCCGCCAGGCAGCAGAGCATCTTCCCGGGGTGCACCAGGCTGTAGAGCAACTTCCCAGGGTGCACCAGGCTGTAGAGCATCTTCCCGGGGTGCACCAGGCTGTAGAGCATCTTGCCAGGGTGCACCAGGCTGTAGAGCATCTTCCCAGGGTGCACCAGGCTGCACAGCAACTTCCCAGGGTGCACCAGGCTGTAGAGCATCTTCCCAGGGTGCACCAGGCTGTAGAGCATCTTCCCAGGGTGTACTAGGCTGTAGAGCATCTTCCCAGGGTCCAGCAGGCAGGAGAGCATCTTCCCGTAGTCCACCAGGCAGCAGAGTATCTTCCAGTGGTCAAACAGGCAACAGGGCATCTTCCTGGGGTCAACCATGCAGCAGAGTATCTTCCCATGGTCAAACAGGCAACAGGGTATCTTCCTGGAGTCCACCAGGCAGCAGAGCCTCTTCCTGGGGTCAACCAAGCGTCAGAACATCTTCCCAGGGTGCACCAGGCTGAAGAGCATCTTCCCAGGGTGCACCAGGCTGAAGAGCATCTTCCCAGGGTGCACCAGGCTGAAGAGCATCTTCCCAGGGTGCACCAGGCTGTAAGAGAAACTTCCCAAGGTGCACCAGGCTGTAGAGCAACTTCCCAGGGTGCATCAGGCTGTAGAGCATCTTCCCAGGGTGTACAGACTGTAAGCATCTTGTCAGGGTGCACCAGACTGTATAGCATCTTGCAGGGTGCACCAGACTGTATAGCATCTTGCCAGGGTGCACCAGACTGTATAGCATCTTCCAGGGTGCATCAGCTGTAGAGCATCTTCCCAGGGTCCACAGGCGCAGAGCATCTTCCCAGGGTCCAACAGGCAGCAGAGCATCTTCCCGTGGTCCACGAGGCAGCAGAGTATCTTCCCGTGGTCAAACAGGCAACAGGGCATCTTCCCGGGGTGCACCAGGCTGTAGAGCATCTTCCCAGGGTGCACCAGACTATAGAGCATCTTCCCAGGGTGCACCAGGCTGTAGAGCATCTTCCCAGGGTGCACCAGGCTGTAGAGCATCTTCCCAGGGTGTACCAGACTGTAAAGCATCTTGTCAGGGTGCACCAGACTGTATAGCATCTTGCCAGGGTGCACCAGACTGTATAGCATCTTGCCAGGGTGCACCAGACTGTATAGCATCTTGCCAGGGTGCACCAGACTGTATAGCATCTTGCCAGGGTGCACCAGACTGTATAGCATCTTGCCAGGGTGCACCAGGCTGTAGAGCATCTTCCCTGGCTGCACCAGGCAGCAGAGCATTTTCACTGGCTATACCAGGCCGTAGAGCATCTTCCCGGAGTCCACCAGGCAGCAGAGCATCTTCCAAGGGTCTATCAGGCAGAAGTGCATCTTCCGGGGGTGCAACAGAGCGTCCTCCCAGGGTCCAACAGGCAGCATAGCATCTTCCCGGTGTCCATGAGGAAGCAGAGCAACTTCCCAGTGTCCACCAGGGAGCAGAGCATCTTCCCAGGGTGCACCAGGTAGCAGAGCATCTTCCCGGGGTGCACCAGATAGCAGAGCATCTTCCCAGGGTGCACCAGGTAGCAGAGCATCTTCCCAGGGTGCACCAGGTAGCAGAGCATCTTCCCAGGGTGCACCAGGTAGCAGAGCATCTTCCCAGGGTGCACCAGGTAGCAGAGCATCTTCCCAGGGTGCACTAGGCTGTAGAGAATCTTCTCGGGATCCACGATCATCAGAGCCGGTTACCAGGGTCCACCAGGCTGTAGAGCATGTTCCCAGAGTCTATTAGGCTATAGACCATCTTTCCGAGGTTCACCAGGCAGCAGAACAACTTCCCGGAGTTCACCAGGCAGCAGAGCAGCTTCCCAGGGTCCACCAGGCAGCAGAGCATCTTTCCGGAGTCCAACAGGCAGCAGAGCATCTTTCCGGGGTCCACAAGGCAGCAGAGCATCTTTCCGGGGTCCACCAGGCAGCAGAGCATCTTCCCGGGTCCACCAGGCAGCAGAGCATCTTTCCAGGGTCCACCAGGCAGCAGAGCATCTTTCCGGGGTCCACCAGGCAGCAGAGCATCTTTCCGGGGTCCACCAGGCAGCAGAGCATCTTTCCGGGGTCCACCAGGCAGCAGAGCACCTTCCCAGGGTCCAGCAGGCAGCAGAGCATCTTCCCGGGGTCCACCAGGCAGCAGAGCATCTTCCCGGGGTCCACCAGGCAGCAGAGCATCTTCCCGGGGTCCACCAGGCACCAGAGCATCTTCCCGGTGTCCACCAGGCAGCAGAGCATCTTCCCCGGGTCCACCAGGCAGCAGAGTATCTTCCCGGGGTCCATCAAACAGCAGAGCATCTTCCCGGGGTCCACCAGGCAGCAAAGCATCTTCCCGGGGTCCACCAGGCAGCAGAGCATCTTTCTGGGGTCCACCAGGCAGCAGAGCATCTCTCTGGGGTCCAACAGGCAGCAGAGCATCTTCCAGGGTTCCACCAGGCAGCAGAGCATCTTCCCGGGGTCCACCAGGCAGCAGAGCAGCTTCCCGAGGTCCACCAGGCAGCAAAGCATCTTCCTGGGGTCCACCAGGCAGCAGATCATCTTCCCGAGGTCCACCAGCCTATCTTCCCAGGTTTCACCAGGCTGTAGAGCATTTTACAAGGGTGCAACAGACTGTAGAGCATCTTCACTGACTGTACCAGGTCGTAGAGAATTTTCCCAGGGTGTATCAGGCTGTAGAGCATCTTCCCAGGATCCACAATGCATCAGAGCCTGTCCCCAGGGTCCAACAGGCTCTAAAGCATGTTCCCAGGGTCCATCAGGCTGTAGAGCATATTCCAGAGGTTCACTAGCCTGTAGAGCATCTTCCCGGGATCCACTAGGCAGAAGAGCATCTCCTGGAAATTCACCAGGACATCTTCACAGGGTCCAGCAGGCAGATTAGCATCTTACCGCTGTCCACCAGGAAGCAGAACATCTTCCTAGGGTGCACCAGGCTGTAGAGCATCTTCCCAGGGTGCACCAGATAGAATAGCATCTTGCAGAGTTCCACCAGGCAGCAGAGATTCTTCCCGGGGTCGACCAGGCTGTAGAGCATCTTCCCAGGGTGCACCCGGCTGTAGAGCATCTTCCCGAGGTGCACAAGGCTGTAGAGCATCTTCTCGGGGTGCACCAGGCTTTAGAGCATCTTCCTGGGGTGCACCAGGCTGTAGAGCATCTTCCTGGGTGCAAAAGGATGTAGAGCATCTTGCTGGAGTGCACCAGGCTGTAGAGCATCATCCTGGGGTCCACCAGGCAGCAGAGGATCATCCTGGGTCCACCAGGCAGCAGAGCATCTTCCCTGGGTCCACCAGGCAGCAGAGCATCTTCCCAGGGTGCACGATACAGCACAAAGACTTCCCTGGGTCCACCAGACAGAACAGCATCTTCCTGGGATGCACCAGAGCATCTTCACAGAGTCCAACAGGCAGCATAGCATCTTTCCGGTGTCCACCAGTAAGCAGAGAATCTTCCAAGTATCTTCCCAGGGTGAACCAGGCTGTACAGCATTTTCCCAGGGTGCACCAGGCAGCAGAGAGTCTTTCAGGGGTCCACCAGGCAGCAGAGCATCTTCCCAGGGTCCACCATGTAGAAGAGCATCTTCTTTTTGGAGATGGAAAATTTCATTCTCCAGCAGGACTTGGCACCTGTCCACACTGTGAAAAGTACCAATACCACACACATACCAACACTGTAAGGTTCTTTGTCTCTGTTGACATGTTCCTTGAAACTCAGTTTTCCGTCGGCCATTTTGCTTTCTGTCTTTCTGCAGCTCTTGCCCTCAGTTAATATGGAGTTTCCAGTTTTCATGTTCCCGCCCTGATTCTTCCCTCTTGCTTCTTAAGCAGCCTCAGCTGAACAATCAGTGCTCCTGAATCAAGCCTCAGTCAGTCTGTGACCTGACTTCTGGAAACCTTGGACTTGTACTCCAGCTATTCCCTACTGAGGAACCTTGGAACACTTTTGGACTCTGGAAACCTGCTGTTTGGTGAATCCATGTTTGCAGAGGAAGTACGGTACAGAGAAGAGATCCTGAACCTGCTTTGGAGATTTATTGTAGTGCTTGAAGTTACTCTGGCCTGCTGTGTCTCCTGTCGCTGTTCCTGCAAACTGTGTGAACTTTTCAGCATGCTTGTATGAAGCAATACAAGTCATTTCATATCAACCTGTGTCTCCTGTGTTTTCCTCGCACCCAAGCACAAGACGCTATAGGAACTGTACACTATACATGACAAGATTCAGGAGCCAATGTATAGTGTCTGCTGGGTCTGGGAAAGCGTGTCTGCTGTGACTGTGGATATAAGATGTCCGTTTAATACCTTATGTGATGACAGTGGTTGTGACTTCTCACAACCATTCCAGGTGAGCGCATTCCCTTAAAATTTTACTCTGGAGTGTTACCACAGGTAAACACTATTGTTTTTTTTTTTTTTTTCCCTTTCCTCTTCTCCTTCCAGCACTTCTGCCTTAAAAGATCTGGAAGATGGAGGCCCGCATAAAGGAACTTTGCGGAGTGACTGATACAATCCTTTCAGATGTACAGACTTTAAAAACCCGTTTTGCAAGCCTACAGGACCTCACTAATCATAATTTGCAAGTGTTTGGACAGACTACCCAGGAATTGCGAGCCAGGATTGAGGCTCTAGAGGAACAAGCCCAGGCTCCTGCCATAACCCCAGTTCTGGGATCCCCAAATTACCTCCTTTTCGTTTTGGCGGTGAACGTGAGAAATTCAGGGGATTTATTAATCAATGCAATTTATTTTTCTCTGCACATGCTTCACAATTTCCCACTGAACGATCCAAAGTGCTTACTATAATCATGTTGCTTACCAATAAGGCTTTGATGTGGGCAAACCCTCTGATTGAGACTGAGGATGATTGTTTGAATCACCTTGATGCTTTTATTTCAGCCATGGGGCAGGTGTTTGATGACCCCAATCGAGGTGCAACAGCTGAAGCAGCCATGTTAACTTTGCGCCAAGGTAAGCGTTCAGTAGCCGAATATGCCCTGGATTTCAGGAGATGGGCTCTTGATACCACTTGGGACACTTCCGCTAAAAAATCTATTTTTCGGAAACGGTTGTCTCCACTGATTAAGGATGAACTTGCTCGTGCCGACCCTCCCACTGCGTTAGGTGACTTTATTAACTATTGTATCCGTATTGATGCTCGTCTGACTGAACGCAGACAAGAGAGATGGTTCGAAAATAATCGCACTAACCTTTTACTACCTCCCTCCTCAGCTAAGGAACCTTTGAGTAGGATCACAAGGGAACCAGAACCTGAACCCATGCAGGTGGACTCTTTACAAAGACGGGTTAGTGATGCACGCAAAGAACATCGTATAAAGGAAAATCTATGTTTCTACTGTGGTAAGTCAGGGCACTTCATTATAAACTGCCCCAGCCGTTCTCGTAAGACTACTGCAGCAGTCATTCACTGTGAGTGTTGCGAGAGGAGCTCTGTCATGTCCGAGCCTCAGGCTCCAGAGAGATCTGCTGCAAGAGATCTTGATTTCTCGGACTTAAACTCTGTTAGTTCTGGGGACGATGACGGTATAAACGCTGCAATTTTTCAAGTTTCCTCAGCGGTGTCCCAGCTGAGTTGTAAAAGAAACAGTTCTCATTGCTTCCTTTCCATCAAACTCTGGGTTGACTCAGTCTGGGTGTCTAGCTCTGCTATGATCGACTCAGGAGCAAGTGGAAATTTTATGGATATCTCCTTTGCTCTGAAACAGGGGATACGTTCAGTGAAGAAGGCTACTCCAGTACAGATGGAGACTGTGGATGGCTCTCTACTGACTTCTGGACCAGTGGATCAAGAAACAGAGCCTTTGAGGGTCCTTATGGGTAAAGATCATCAGGAGAAAATGTCTTTTTTGCTTATCTCTTCTCCCCACTTTCCCATTATTCTAGGGCTACCATGGCTGCAGGCGCAGAATCCTACGATTAACTGGGAGACCAAGGAATTACACTTTCCGGAGAAACAGATGAGTCAAGGAGTTTCAGCTTGCTCTGTTCCTAAAGGAACCATGTCAGTCCCTGAACTACCAGCTGTATACCAGGACTATGTGGATTTATGTGACAAGAAGAACGCTGATCAGCTTCCTCCTCACCGTCCATATGATTGTCCAATTGAATTATTGCCTGGAGCCGAGATACCTTTTGGTAAGATCTACCCCCTAGCGGGGCCTGAGCTAAAAGCTTTGAAGGATTATATAGACGAAAATTTAGCCAAGGGCTTCATACGCCCCTCTTCATCTCCCGCAGGTGCACCCATCTTCTTTGTGAAGAAGAAAGATGGATCTCTGAGACCCTGCATAGACTATAGGGAACTCAATAATGTTACTATTAGAAACCGTTATCCATTGCCTTTAATCCCTGAGTTGTTGGAGAGAGTGCGGCATGCCAAAATTTTCTCTAAACTGGATCTCCGTGGGGCCTATAACTTGGTCCGTATTAGACCTGGGGATGAATGGAAGACTGCTTTCAGGTCACGCTATGGACACTTTGAATATCTAGTTATGCCTTTTGGTCTGAGTACCGCCCCAGCCACTTTCCAACACTTCGTGAATGATATCTTCAGGGATCTCCTAGATACATTTGTGGTGATTTATCTGGATGATATTCTAATTTTTTCTAACTCCACAGAGGAACATCATGGACATGTGAGAATGGTCTTAGAACGCCTAAGACAAAACCATCTCTACATCAAACTTGAAAAATGTGAATTCCATAGGACCGAAATTCAATTTCTGGGGTATGTACTATCTACGCAAGGGATTAGTATGGATGGAAGCAAGACCCAAGCCATCAAGGATTGGCCAATTCCTAGAAATGTGAAGGAGGTGCAGCGTTTCATCGGGTTTGCCAACTTCTATAGACGTTTCATTAAGAATTTTTCTGAGGTAGTGTCACCTATCACCCAACTTACCCGGAAACAGTCTAGGTTCTCCTGGACCCCGCAAGCTCAGGAAGCATTTTCCTGTTTAAAGGATAAATTTACCACCGCACCTATCTTAGTACATCCCAACCCCGAGCTTGCCTTCATAATAGAGGTAGATGCTTCAGACTGTGCCGTTGGAGCTATACTCTCTCAGAGAACAGGTGAGAAGAATGTCTTGCATCCCTGTGCCTTCTTTTCCCAGCAGTTGTCTTCGGCTGAGAGGAACTACGATGTGGGCAATAGAGAATTGTTGGCCATTATTGCCGCCTTCAAGGAATGGAGACACCTTCTTCAGGGAGCTGCACAGCAAATAGTCGTCCTGACAGACCATCGTAACCTTGAATTTATCAGGTCGGCTAAGTGCCTGACTCCTCGCCAGGCTCGCTGGAATCTTTTCCTAAACCAATTTAATTTTGTCATTTCTTATAGACCAGGATCGCGCAATGGAAAGGCTGATGCACTCTCTAGGATTCATTCAGCAGAGACACGTCCACTTACTCCTCCTAAGACTATTCTTCCTGACTCTAGATTCCTGGGAGTGATTCATAATCAAGACCTACTTGAGGACATCAAGGAAGCATACCATGTGGATTCTTTGTTGGCTCAACCCCCAAGGGACGTAAGTCTTGTCTTTAAGAATGGTGTGTGGATTCAGGGACAACGTCTGTATATACCTAAAACAGTCAGATTGAGAGTATTGCAACTCATTCACGATTCTAAGATAGCTGGGCATAGAGGAATTCTAAAGACACAAGAATTTCTTTCTTTTACAGGAAAGATGTCTTAAACTATGTCACTTCATGTGAAGTCTGTGCAAGATGCAAAACACCTCGCTCCTCACCAACTGGTCTGTTGCAACCTCTTCCCACCCCGTCCCGCCCGTGGGGATCCATTTCTATGGACTTCATTGTGGAGTTACCAACCTCTCAAGGGAAGAACACCATTCTAGTGGTGGTTGACCGTCTAACAAAGGCAGCTCATTTTATCCCTTGTGTCGGCTTACCCACTGCAAAACAGACATCAGACTTGATGATTAAGAATGTGTTTCGCTTACATGGAGTACCGGATGAGGTCATTTCGGATCGAGGGGTGCAATTCACTTCAAGGTTTTGGCAAAATTTCTGTGCAGCATTGGACATTAAAGTAAACCTTTCTTCTGCTTTTCATCCCCAGACTAATGGACAGACAGAACGAACCAATCAGACCCTGGAGCAGTATCTCCGCTGTTTTATCTGCCACCTACAGGATGATTGGGTGGATCTACTTCCACTGGCTGAGTTCTCTTATAATAACTCTCAGAGCGCCTCCACTAAGCAGTCTCCTTTTTACTCCAATCTAGGTTATCATCCTAACATTCTTCCTCGATTTCCCATAGATACGCCCTTGCCGGCAGTGGCTGAAAGAATCACTTCTTTACAAAAGAATATGGATCTTCTAAAGGAAAATCTAGAATTGGCTCAGGAAAGGTACAAGAAAGCAGCAGATAAATTTCGTAAACCTGCACCAGCTTTCAAGGTAGGAGATTTGGTCTGGCTGTCAACCAGAAATCTTAAATTAAAGATTCCATCGTCTAAATTGGGACATAAGTACATTGGACCTTATAAGATCAATAAGATTATAAGTGCTGTTGCTTGTCGTCTTCAACTGCCCAGAACTATGAGAATCCACCCTGTCTTTCATGTATCCCTACTAAAGGCTGCAACACCCAATACGTTTCCTGGACGTTCTTCTCCTTGCCCTGACCCAGTGCTGGTCGATGGTCAGGAAGAATTTATGGTGGAAAGGATTCTAGATTCCAGGTTGTACAGAAATCAGTTGCAATATTTGATTAAATGGCAGGGCTACCCAGTGGAGGACAACTCATGGGAACCAGTCAATAATGTAAATGCTCCTCGCCTGCTCCGCCAGTTTCATCAGAGGTACCCTGACAAGCCTGGTCTGAGGTCATCCGGAGGTTGTCCCTAAGGGGGGAGTAATGTAAGGTTCTTTGTCTCTGTTGACATGTTCCTTGAAACTCAGTTTTCCGTCGGCCATTTTGCTTTCTGTCTTTCTGCAGCTCTTGCCCTCAGTTAATATGGGGTTTCCAGTTTTCATGTTCCCGCCCTGATTCTTCCCTCTTGCTTCTTAAGCAGCCTCAGCTGAACAATCAGTGCTCCTGAATCAAGCCTCAGTCAGTCTGTGACCTGACTTCTGGAAACCTTGGACTTGTACTCCAGCTATTCCCTACTGAGGAACCTTGGAACACTTTTGGACTCTGGAAACCTGCTGTTTGGTGAATCCATGTTTGCAGAGGAAGTACGGTACAGAGAAGAGATCCTGAACCTGCTTTGGAGATTTATTGTAGTGCTTGAAGTTACTCTGGCCTGCTGTGTCTCCTGTCGCTGTTCCTGCAAACTGTGTGAACTTTTCAGCATGCTTGTATGAAGCAATACAAGTCATTTCATATCAACCTGTGTCTCCTGCGTTTTCCTCGCACCCAAGCACAAGACGCTATAGGAACTGTACACTATACATGACAAACACACTGTGCTTGATAGGCCAGCAAACTCACCTGACCTTAACCCCATAGAGAATCTATGGAGTATTGTCAAGAGGAAGATGAGAGACACCAGACCCAACAATGCAGACGAGCTGAAGGCTGCTATCAAAGCAACCTGGGCTTCCATAACCCCTCAGCAGTGTCACAGGCTGATCGCCTCCACGCCACGCCGCATTGATGCAGTAATTGAAAAACAGCCCCGACCAAGTATTGAGTGCATTTACTGATCATACATTTCAGTAGGACAACATTTCAGATTTTAAAATCATTTTTCAAGCTGGTGTTATAAAGTATCCTAATCTACTGAGATAATGACTTTTGGGTTTTCATTGGATGTAAGCCATAATCATCAACATTAACAGAATAAACATGTGAAATAGATCACTCTGTAATGACTCTATAGAATATAGGAGATTCACTTTTTGTACTGAAGAACTGAAAAAAAATGAACAACATTCTAATTTTGGGCGAAGCACCTTATAAGGAGGGTCTGCAGTAAATGGAGGGTTAATTACCAAAATTCCAAAACTCACAATTCACCACTGACATGTGAAAAAGCAGAAAAATCTCTGGACACAGGGGTCTGACTGTATCCAGTATAGAGGGGCACTGATTTCAGCTCAGTACACAGGGGTCTGACTGTATCCAGTATAGAGGGGCACTGATCTCAGCTCAGGACACAGGTGTCTGACTGTACCCAGCATAGAGGGGCACTGATCTCAGCTCAGGACACAGGGGTCTGACTGTACCCAGGATAGAAGGGCACTGATCTCAGCTCAGGACATAGGGGTCTGACTGTACCCAGCATAGAGGGGGCACTAATCTCAGCTCAGGAACAGGGGTCTGACTGTACATAGCATAGAGGGGGCACGATCACAGCTCATGAACAGGGGTCTGATGTACCCAGGATAGAGGGGGCACTGATCTCAGCTCATGACTACAGGGTATGACTGTACCCAGCATAGAGGGGCACTGATCTCAGCTCAGGACATAGGGGTCTTACTGTACTCAGGATAGAGGGGCACTGATCTCAGCTCAGGACATAGGGTCTACTGTACCAGGATAGAGGGGCATGATCTCAGCTCAGGATACAGGGGTCTGACTGTACCAGGATAGAGGGGGCACTGATCTCAGCTCAGGACACAGGGGTCTGACTGTACCCAGGATAGAGGGGCACTAATCTAGCTCAGGACACAGGGGTCTGACTGTACCCAGATAGAAGGGCACTGATCTCAGCTCAGGACAAGGGGTCTGACTGTACCCAGGATAGAGGGGGCACTGATCTCAGCCAGATACAGGGGTCTGACTGTACCCAGGATAGAGGGGCACTGATTCAGTTCAGTATACAGGGGTCTGACTGTACCCAGGATAGATGGGGCACTGATTTCAGTTCAGTAACAGGGGTCTGACTGTACTCAGGATAGAGGGGGCACTGATCTCAGCTCAGGAACAAGGGTCTGACTGTACCCAGGATAGAGGGGGCACTGATCTCAGCTCAGGACACAGGGGTCTGACTGTACCCAGATAGAGGGGAACTGATCTTAGCTCAGTACACAGGGGTCTGACTGTACCCAGGATAGAGGGGAGTGATCTCAACTCAGCACACAGGGGTCTGACTGTATCCAGATAGAGGGGCACTGATCTCAGCTCAGGACTCAGGGTCTGACTGTACCCAGGATAGAGAGGATTTGATATCAGCTCAGGACACAGGGTCTGACTGTACCAGCATATAGGGGCACTGATTCAGCTCAGGACATAGGGGTCTGACTGTACCAGGATAGAGGGGGCACTGATCTCAGCTCAGTACACAGGGGTCTGACTGTACCAGGATAGAGGGGCACTGATCTCAGCTCAGTACACAGGGGTCTGACTGTACCCAGGATAGAGGGGGCACTGATCTCAGCTCAGGACACAGGGGTCTGACTGTACTCAGGATAGAGGGGCATGATCTCAGCTCAGGACACAGGGTCTGACTGTACCCAGGATAGAGGGGAATTGATATCAGCTCAGGACACAGGGGTCTGACTGTACCCAGATAGAGGGGGCACTGATCTCAGCTCAGGACATAGGGGTCTGACTGTACCCAGGATAGAGGGGGCACTGATCTCAGCTCAGTACACAGGGGTCTGACTGTACCCAGCATAGAGGGGGCACTGATCTCAGCTCAGGACATAGGGGTCTGACTGTACCCAGGATAGAGGGGGCACTGATCTCCGCTCAGTACACAGGGGTCTGACTGTACCCAGGATAGAGGGGGCACTGATCTCAGCTCAGGATACAGGAGTCTGACTGTACCCAGGATAGAGGGGGCACTGATCTCGCTCAGTACACAGGAGTCTGACTGTACCCAGGATAGAGGGGGCACTGATCTCAGCTCAGGATACAGGAGTCTGACTGTACCCAGGATAGAGGGGGCAGTGATCTCAGCTCAGGACACAGGGGTCTGACTGTACCAGCATAGAGGGGAACTGATCTTAGCTCAGTACACAGGGGTCTGACTGTACCCAGGATAGAGGGGAACTGATCTCAGCTCAGGACACAGGGGTCTGACTGTACCCAGCATAGAGGGGCACCGATCACAGCTCATGACACAGGGTCTGATCGTACCCAGGATAGAGGGGGCACTGATCTCAGCTCATGATACAGGGTATGACTGTACCCAGCATAGACGGGGCACTGATCTCAGCTCAGGACATAGGGGTCTACTGTACTCAGGATAGAGGGGCACTGATCTCAGCTCAGGACATAGGGGTCTTACTGTACTCAGGATAGAGGGGCACTGATCTCAGCTCAGGAGACAGGGGTCTGACTGTACCCAGGATAGAGGGGCACTGATCTCAGCTCAGGACACAGTGGTCTGACTGTACCCAGGATAGAAGGGGCACTGATCTCAGCTCAGGACACAGTGGTCTGACTGTACCCAGGATAGAAGGGGCACTGATCTCAGCTCAGGATACAGGGGTCTGACTGTACCCAGGATAGAAGGGGCACTGATCTCAGCTCAGGATACAGGGGTCTGACTGTACCCAGGATAGATGGGGCACTGATTTCAGTTCAGTATACAGGGGTCTGACTGTACCCAGGATAGAGGGGGCACTGATCTCAGCTCAGGACACAAGGGTCTGACTGTACCCAGGATAGAGGGGGCACTGATCTCAGCTCAGGACACAGGGGTCTGACTGTACCCAGGATAGAGGGGAACTGATCTCAGCTCAGTACACAGGGGTCTGACTGTACCCAGGATAGAGGGGGCAGTGATCTCAGCTCAGCACACAGGGGTCTGACTGTATCCAGGATAGAGGGGCACTGATCTCAGCTCAGGACACAGGGTCTGACTGTACCCAGGATAGAGAGGAATTGATATCAGCTCAGGACACAGGGGTCTGACTGTACCCAGCATAGAGGGGGCACTGATCTCAGCTCAGGACATAGGGGTCTGACTGTACCCAGGATAGAGGGGGCACTGATCTCAGCTCAGTACACAGGGGTCTGACTGTACCAAGGATAGAAGGGGCACTGATCTCAGCTCAGTACACAGGGGTCTGACGGTACCCAGGATAGAGGGGGCACTGATCTCAGCTCAGGACACAGGTGTCTGACTGTACTCAGGATAGAGGGGCACTGATCTCAGCTCAGGACACAGGGGTCTGACTGTACCCAGGATAGAGGGGAATTGATATCAGCTCAGGACACAGGGGTCTGACTGTACCCAGCATAGAGGGGGCACTGATCTCAGCTCAGGACATAGGGGTCTGACTGTACCCAGGATAGAGGGGGCACTGATCTCAGCTCAGTACATAGGGGTCTGACTGTACCCAGCATAGAGGGGGCACTGATCTCAGCTCAGGACATAGGGGTCTGACTGTACCCAGCATAGAGGGAGCACCGATCTCAGCTCAGGACATAGGGGTCTGACTGTACCCAGCATAGAGGGGCACGATCTCAGCTCAGGACATAGGGGTCTGACTGTACCCAGGTAGAGGGAGCACGATCTCAGCTCAGGACAAGGGGTCTGACTGTACCCAGCAAGAGGGAGCACCGATCTCAGCTCAGGACATAGGGGTTGACTGTACCCAGATAGAGGGGCACTGATCTCAGCTCAGACAAGGGGTCTGACTGTACCCAGCATAGAGGGGCACTGATCTCAGCTCAGCACACAGGGTCTGACTGTACCCAGCATAGAGGGGCCACTGATCTCAGCTCAGGACATAGGGGTCTGACTGTACCCAGCATAGAGGGGCACGATCTCAGCTCAGGACATAGGGGTCTGACTGTACCCAGCATAGAGGGGCACTGATCTCAGCTCAGGACATAGGGGTCTGACTGTACCTAGCATAGAGGGGCACTGATCTCAGCTCAGGACATAGGGGTCTGACTGTACCCAGCATAGAGGGAGCACCGATCTCAGCTCAGGACATAGGGGTCTGACTGTACCCAGCATAGAGGGAGCACCGATCTCAGCTCAGGACATAGGGGTCTGACTGTACCCAGCATAGAGGGGCACCGATCTCAGCTCAGGACATAGGGGTATGACTGTACCCAGCATAGAGGGGCACGATCTCAGCTCAGGACATAGGGGTCTGACTGTACCTAGCATAGAGGGGCACGATCTCAGCTCAGGACACAGGGGTCTGACTGTACCCAGCATAGAGGGAGCACCGATCTCAGCTCAGGACATAGGGGTCATGACTGTACCCAGCATAGAGGGGCACTGATCTCAGCTCAGGACATAGGGGTCTGACTGTACCTAGCATAGAGGGGCACTGATCTCAGCTCAGGACATAGGGGTCTGACTGTACCCAGCATAGAGGGAGCACCGATCTCAGCTCAGGACATAGGGGTCTGACTGTACCCAGCATAGAGGGGCACTGATCTCAGCTCAGGACATAGGGGTCTGACTGTACCCAGCATAGAGGGGCACTGATCTCAGCTCAGGACATAGGGGTCTGACTGTACCCAGCATAGAGGGAGCACCGATCTCAGCTCAGGACATAGGGTGGCTGAGGATTTGTTACAATATATCCAGCCTTGGCAATCTTCTGTCTGATACCATGTGTTATTGCAGGGAGCGGTAACAACCGGTGTCTGTGCCATTCTGCACGAGGACATTACAAGATAATGGCAGGTTTTCATTAACTGGATGTAAGATGATTTCTAGTCACTGACAGAAGAGATTTAGGAAACGGTGAAGAACTGAAATACATAGTACAGTTAGATCCAGACATATTTTTCCAGTGACAAACTTTCGTGAGTTCAGCTCTGCAGGCCGCTATTTTTTATTTAAGATGAAACACCTGAGATGCAAGTGAAGTGGAGACTTTCAGGTGTAATTAAAGGGCTGAACAAAACTATCATGTGAAATGTGGAGGAATTGCAGCCATTTTTCTACACTCACTTCAGGGCTCATAAGTAATTGGACAAATTCATTTTACCATAAATTGTTCATTTGTAATCCTTTGTTCTGAATCCTTTGCAGGCAATGAGGTCCTGAAGTCTGGAGGCCATGATGTCCTGAAGTCTGGAGGCCATGATGTCCTGAAGTGTGGAGGCAATGAAGTCCTGAAGCCTGGAGGCCATGATGTCCTGAAGTGTGGAGGCAATGAGGTCCTGAAGTCTGGAGGCCATGATGTCCTGAAGTCTGGAGGCAATGAGGTCCTGAAGTCTGGAGGCCACGATGTTCTGAAGTCTGGAGGCAATGAGGTCCTGAAGTCTGGAGGCCACGATGTCCTGAAGTCTCGAGGCCATGATGTCCTAAAGTCTGGAGGCCACGATGTCCTGAAGTCTGGAGGCTACGATGTCCTGAAGTCTGGAGGCTACGATGTCCTGAAGTCTGGAGGCCATGATGTCCTGAAGTCTGGAGGCCATGATGTCCTGAAGTCTGGAGGCCATGATGTCCTGAAGTCTGGAGGCCATGATGTCCTGAAGTCTGGAGGCCATGATGTCCTGAAGTCTGGAGGCCATGATGTCCTGAAGTCTGGAGGCCATAATGTCCTGAAGTCTGGAGGCCATGAAGTCCTGAAGTCTGGAGGCCATGAAGTCCTGATGTCTGGAGGCCATGATGTCCTGAAGTCTGGAGGCCACGTACATCACGACGACTTGGCCACTACAGAACATTCCACTTCTTTGACTTTGCAGGATGTTTTGGGTCGTTGCCTTCTGTCCTCTGAAGCATCGTCCATCCTTGCTGCATTTAGGTGAATGTGAGTAGAAAGTATCGCCCTGTACACACAGGATTCATCCGGCGGCTTTTGTCACATCATTAATAACCACTAGCGACTCGGTGCCACTGGAAGCCATGCCTGCCCGCGCCGTCACACTGCCTCCACCACGTGTACTGACGATGTGCTGAGGATTATCAGCCGTTCCAAGCCTTCTCCAGACTTTCTTCTTCCCATCATTCTAGTACAGATTGATCTTAGTGTTGCTTTTCTAGAACGGGGTGGCTTCCTTAGATGGATGTTTGTCCTTTCCATTTTTCAGGCTGATTAACGGTTAGCATCTTGTGGTAAACCCCATGTATTTACTCTCAGAACGTCTTCTCTTCATGGCAGACTTAGACATTGAGATACCAATTTCCTGGAGAGTGGTCTTCACTTGGGGGATGTTGTGAAGAAGTTTTCTTCACTATGGGAAGGATTCTGCGATCATCAACCACTGATGTCTTCTGGGGACATCCAGGCATTTCTGAGTTCCCAGCTTACCAGTGATCTTTTTTATTTGCAGAATGTAACAAACTGTTGATTTGGCTGTTCCTAACATTTCTGCTATCTCTCTGATAGATGTCTTTTTTTTCAGCCTAAGGATGGTCTGTTTCTCTTGTACGGAGAGCTTGTTTGCCCACATGTTGTGGGTTCACAGCAACAGCTTCCAAATGCAAATGTCATACCTGAAATCAGCTCCAGACCTTTTACCTGCTTAATTGATGTTGGATTGACGAGATAATAGCCCATGCAGCCATTTAAAAGCTTATGAGATAATTGTCAAATTACTTTTGGTCCCTTTAAAAACAGGCAGCTCCATATAAAAGAGCTGTAATTCCTAAACCCTTCCTCCAATTGGATGTGAATCACCTCAAATTATAGCTGAGAGTCGGCACTGTACGCTCAGGCTGATAAAGGAACTGGACCTGGAATAGGTTTTGGCAACTGACTAAAATGTCAAAACTTGTCTCACCGTCCAAATATTAATGAATTCCCATAATTATTATTACACAGATGAGCGAACGCCGATTCTTAATTCTCTGCCAGCATGTGAATAACTGGGTAATCGCTGTACCCCCCCCCCCCTCACCCGGTGTACAGCTGGTGGTCTGTAGTCAGCACTTACTCATCCGCCTCTGGGACTGACGAGATAAGAATGAGGGGAAACAGAAATCCAGGCTGGTTTCCGGATCCCGAGTCACTAATCTGATATGTGAGATGAGGCCGCAGGATGCGAAAAAACAGGGCCACAGTTCCAGGGCCTCCTCTATGTCTACGGGTACTCATCACTGTGTTATCTATGGCCTTACATAGGACTGCAGGTGACACATAGTGCATTATCTGTACTCAGATAATTCACTATGTAACACAATTTTTGTTCCTGGCTTCCAAGTGTAATATTTCAATTGCTTATGTTTAAAGACTAGGGAAAAATGACTACATTCAGCACAAACTTTGATTTTATCACCACAGGCCAGAAAAATGTTGTATTTTTTGTGTAAAAAAAAGAAAATTATTATATTTTCGTTCATGCGGTCTGATAAAAAGCAACACTTGCATGGTAAACAGACAAAGACAGTAAAAAATCACTCAAAAAGGTTCAGAAATGAGTAGTTTTTCTAGATTTGCGAGTGTACTGCAGGTGACATCTACTACATTATCTGTACTCAGAGAGATATCACTGTGTTATCTGTGTGTTACATAGGACTGCAGGTGACATCTACTACATTATCTGTACTCAGAGAGATATCACTGTGTTATCTGTGGGTTACATAGGACTGCAGGTGACATCTACTACATTATCTGTACTCAGAGAGATATCACTGTGTTATCTGTGTGTTACATAGGACTGCAGGTGACATCTACTACATTATCTGTACTCAGAGAGTATCACTGTGTTATCTGTGGAGTTACATAGGACTGCAGGTGACTCTACTACATTATCTGTACTCAGAGAGTATCACTGTGTTATCTGTGTGTTACATAGGACTGCAGGTGAATCTACTACATTATCTGTACTCAGAGAGTTATCACTGTGTTATCTGTGGTGTTACATAGGACTGCAGGTGAATCTACTACATTATCTGTACTCAGAGAGTTATCACTGTGTTATCTGTGGTGTTACATAGGACTGCAGGTGACATCTACTACATTATCTGTACTCAAGAGATATCACTGTGTTATCTGTGGTGTTACATAGGACTGCAGGTGACATCTACTACATTATCTGTACTCAGAGAGTATCACTGTGTTATCTGTGGTGTTACATAGGACTGCAGGTGATATCTACTACATTATCTGTACTCAGAGAGTTATCACTGTGTTATCTGTGGTGTTACATAGGACTGCAGGTGACATCTACTACATTATCTGTACTCAGAGAGTTATCACTGTGTTATCTGTGGTGTTACATAGGACTGCAGGTGACATCTACTACATATCTGTACTCAGAGATATCACTGTGTTATCTGTGGTGTTACATAGGACTGCAGTGACATCTACTACATTATCTGTACTCAGAGATTATCACTGTGTTATCTGTGGTGTTACATAGGACTGCAGGTGACATCTACTACATTATCTGTACTCAGAGAGTTATCACTGTGTTATCTGTGGTGTTACATAGGACTGCAGGTGACATCTACTACATTATCTGTACTCAGAGAGATATCACTGTGTTATCTGTGGTGTTACATAGGACTGCAGGTACATCTACTACATTATCTGTACTCAGAGAGTTATCACTGTGTTATCTGTGGTGTTACATAGGACTGCAGGTGACATCTACTACATTATCTCTACTCAGAGAGTTATCACTGTGTTATCTGTGGTGTTACATAGGACTGCAGGTGTCATCTACTACATTATCTGTACTCAGAGAGTTATCACTGTGTTATCTGTGGTGTTACATAGGACTGCAGGTGACATCTACTACATTATCTGTACTCAGAGAGTTATCACTGTGTTATCTGTGGTGTTACATAGGACTGCAGGTGACATCTACTACATTATCTGTACTCAGCTACATTATCTGTACTCAGAGAGTTATCACTGTGTTATCTGTGGTGTTAATAGGACGCAGTGTCATCTATACATTATCTGTCTCAGAGAGTTATCACTGTGTTTTGTGGTGTTACAAGGACGAGGTGACTCTACAATATATACTCAGAGAGTATCACTGGTTATCTGTGGTGTTAATAGGCTGCAGGTGACATCTATACTATCTGATCAGAGAGTTATCACTGTGTTACTGGGTGTAATAGATGAGTGACATCTACTCATTATCTGTATCAGGAGATATCACTGTGTATCTGTGGTGTTACATAGGATGCAGGTGACATCTACTACATTATCTCTACTCAGAGAGTTATCACTGTGTATCTGTGTGTTACATAGACTGCAGTGACATCTACTACATTATCTCTACTCAAGAGTTATCACTGTGTTATCTGTGTGTTACATAGACTGCAGGTCATCTACTACATTATCTTACTCAGAGAGGTATCACTGTGTTATCTGTGGTGTTACATAGACTGCAGTGCATTACTACATTATCTGTACTCAGAGAGTTATCACTGTTTATCTGTGGTGTTACATAGGACTGCAGGTGACATCTACTACATTATCTTACTCAGAGATTCACTGTGTTATCTGTGGTGTTACATAGACTGCGGTGACATCTACACATTATCTGTACTCAGAGAGTTACACTGTGTTATCTGTGGTGTTACATAGACTGCAGGTGACACTACTAATTATCTGTACTCAGAGAGTTATCACTGTGTTATCTGTGTTTAATAGACGCAGTGCATCTACTACATTACTGTACTCAGAGAGTTATCACTGTGTTATCTGTGGTGTTACATAGGAGCAGTGTCATCTACTACATTATCTTACTCAGAGAGTTATCACTGTGTATCTTGGTGTACATAGGACTGCAGGTGCACTACTCATTATCTTACTCAAGAGTATCACTGTGTTATCTGTGGTGTTACATAGGACTGCAGGTGACATCTCACATTATCTTACTCAGAGAGTTATCACTGTGTTATCTGTGGTGTTACATAGGACTGCAGGTGACATCCACTACATTATTGTATCAGAGATATCACTGTGTTATCTGTGTGTTACATAGGACTGCAGGTGACATCTACTACATTATCTGTACTCAGAGAGTTATCACTGTGTTATCTGTGGTGTTACATAGACTGCAGGTGACATCTACTACATTATTGTACTCAGAGAGTATCACTGTGTTATCTGTGTTTTACATAGACTGCAGGTGCATCACTCATATCTTACTCAGAGAGTTATCACTGTGTTATCTTGGTGTTACATAGACTGCAGTGCATCTACTAATTATCTGTACTCAGAGAGTATCACGTGTTATCTGTGGTGTTACATAGGATGCGGTGACATCTACTACATTATCTGTACTCAAGAGTTATCACTGTGTTATCTGTGGTGTTACATAGGACTGCAGGTGACATCTACTAATTATCTGTACTCAGAGAGATATCACTGTGTTATCTGTGGTGTTACATAGGACGCAGGTGACATCTACTACATTATCTTACTCAGAGAGTTATCACGTGTTATCTGTGTGTTACATAGGATGCAGGTGACATCTACTACATTATCTGTACTCAGAGAGTTATCACTGTGTTATCTGTGGTGTTACATAGGACTGCAGGTGACATCTACTACATTATCTGTACTCAGAGAGTTATCACTGTGTTATCTGTGGTGTTACATAGGACTGCAGGTGACATCTCTACATTATCTGTACTCAGAGAGTTATCACTGTGTTATCTGTGGTGTTACATAGGACTGCAGGTGACATCTACTACATTATCTGACTCAGAGAGTTATCACTGTGTTATCTGTGGTGTTACATAGGACTGCAGGTGACATCTACTACATTATCTGTACTCAGAGATATCACTGTGTTATCTGTGGTGTTACATAGGACTGCAGGTGACATCTACTACATTATCTGTACTCAGAGAGATATCACTGTGTTATCTGTGGTGTTACATAGGACTGCAGGTGACATCTACTACATTATCTGTACTCAGAGAGATATCACTGTGTTATCTGTGGTGTTACATAGGACTGCAGGTGACATCTACTACATTATCTGTACTCAGAGAGATATCACTGTGTTATCTGTGGTGTTACATAGGACTGCAGGTGACATCTACTACATTATCTGTACTCAGAGATATCACTGTGTTATCTGTGGTGTTACATAGGACTGCAGGTGACATCTACTACATTATCTGTACTCAGAGATATCACTGTGTATCTGTGGTGTTACATAGGACTGCAGGTGACATCTACTACATTATCTGTACTCAGAGAGATATCACTGTGTTATCTGTGGTGTTACATAGGACTGCAGGTGACATCTACTACATTATCTGTACTCAGAGAGATATCACTGTGTTATCTGTGGTGTTACATAGGACTGCAGGTGACATCTACTACATTATCTGCACTCAGAGAGTATCACTGTGTTATCTGTGGTGTTACATAGGACTGCAGGTGACATCTACTACATTATCTGTACTCAGAGATATCACTGTGTTATCTGTGTGTTACATAGGACTGCAGGTGAATCTACTAATTATCTGTACTCAGAGAGTTGATCACTGTGTTATCTGTGGTGTTACATAGGACTGCAGGTGACATCTACTACATTATCTGTACTCAGAGAGTTATCATTGTGTTATCTGTGCTGTTACATAGGACTGCAGGTGACATCTACTACATTATCTGTACTCAGAGAGGTATCACTGTGTTATCTGTGGTGTTACATAGGACTGCAGGTGACATCTACTACATTATCTGTACTAAAGAGTTATCACTGTGTTATCTGTGGTGTTACATAGGACTGCAGGTGACATCTACTCATTATCTGCACTCAGAGAGTATCACTGTGTTATCTGTGGTGTTACATAGGACTGCAGGTGACATCTACTACATTATCTGTACTCAGAGAGTTATCACTGTGTTATCTGTGGTGTTACATAGGACTGCAGGTGACATCTACTACATTATCTGTACTCAGAGAGTTATCACTGTGTTATCTGTGTGTTACATAGGACTGCAGGTGACATCTACTAATTATCTGTACTCAGAGAGTTATCACTGTGTTATCTGTGGTGTTACATAGGACTGCAGGTGACATCTCTACATTATCTGTACTCAGAGAGATATCACTGTGTTATCTGTGGTGTTACATAGGACTGCAGGTGACATCTACTATAATTATCTGACTCAGAGAGATATCACTGTGTTATCTGTGGTGTTACATAGGACTGCAGGTGACATCTACTACATTATCTGTACTCAGAGAGTTATCACTGTGTTATCTGTGGTGTTACATAGGACTGCAGGTGACATCACTACATTATCTGTACTCAGAGAGTTATCACTGTGTTATCTGTGGTGTTACATAGGACTGCAGGTGACATCTACTAATTATCTGTACTCAGAGAGATTAATCACTGTTATCTGTGGTGTTACATAGGACTGCAGGTGACATCTACCTACATTATCTGTACTCAGAGAGTTATCACTGTGTTATCTGTGGTGTTACATAGGACTGCAGGTGACATCTACTAATTATCTGTACTCAGAGAGTTATCACTGTGTTATCTGTGGTGTTACATAGGACTGCAGGTGACATCTACTACATTTCTGTACTCAGAGAGTTATCATTGTGTTATCTGTGGTGTTACATAGGACTGCAGGTGACATCTCCTACATTTTTCTGTACTCAGAGTTATCACTGTGCTATCTGTGGTGTTACATAGGACTGCAGGTATCACTACAGCGTCTGATGTGCCCCTGTGACATGTTCAGCTCTGCTACATCTCTATATAGTCCTGTGTCAGTTACTGACCTTCTCCCTCCACTTTCTCGGGGTCCTGAACCATACCACCTGCCGGGTGTCGAGCCTCAGCTGGAAGGTTCTCCTCTCTGGGCGCTGAGACTTCTTCTGGTAGAACAGGGTGAGGACCGTCCCGGTCTCCAGATGCCGCATAATCCGGTTTACATCTCCGGTCTCCATTCTTGGCTCTTCCACGAATCCGTTCATGTCGGCCAGTCTACATCCGACATCGTGGGGCAGGGTCCTCACCGCCGGTCACCTGGGACCTTCCAAAGTCCTGGTGGATCACAGAATGCAGGAAGACGCATCACAAGAGCGCTATCCTCTGGGGTGATGACCACAGCAAGTCTGGGATCCTGTCCATTCACTGGGACCCACTGCTGTTAAGATCTGCAGAAGAAATCCAGTGCATATGATGGGTCCCGAGGGTAATCTGGATTGGTGGTCCCGCCGTAGCTGGTCTCCCTCTTGCTTGGGTAATGGACGGAGCAGAGGGATGGAAGCAGACCACACCTAGATCCTCCCTCTACAAGTGCAGATTGGATCCGGACTCTGGAGCTGGACCCCTCCTTTCTGTTCTGTCCTCTGGTCCTTTAATGATGTGTGGGGGTCCAAAGATGGAGCAGAGGAAGAACATCATAAAGGAAGCTAGATCTGCCGCTGCAGGCTGCACTAATGGGTTAATGACACCCCCAGAGCTGTACTAACGGATCCCTAATATCCGGATGCTCCTGGGGGACAGGTCACGGTCTAACTAATAGCCGGATAATATCCAGAATCGTGGAAACAAACGCTCTGAAGTCAATCACTGCTAATGAGCCTAATCCAATGTCACAGGCACCGCCTGCAGTGTGCAAGGTGGCCGCAGCCTGTCAACCCCGCAGGATGGGTGCAGAAGCGCTGCATCTGGGTATCCAGGTGATGGAGCGGGGACGTGCGGAGCTGCAGCCTGTCCTGGCCAGCCAGTAAGGCACAAGCCCCGCTGCAGAGCTGGATCGGGATGACAGGTCACTGGTGCACAGTGCAGACCCCGGGCTTCATCTTGCTGCTTCTGTCTACTGCAATGGACGCCCAGAGGAAACAGCAATCACACATGGCCGGAAAGAGAACAGAAAGGAATTAAAAAAAAAATATTTACAGGATCTTGGCTTAGGAAAGAAAAACACTAGTGAAGAACGGGAAGTGCTGTGTGATGGCGCCATCTAGTGTGCGTCTGCAAAATCTCTAACTGGGCCCCAATCATCACGGGTCCTTGACAGCATTGATTTGTTTGGCCAAAGGGACCTTTAGGGCCCCGCTAAGCTCCAGGACCCAGATATGACTGCCACAGTTGCACGCATGGCCTAAATGGACAAAATGTTATAAATTAACCTTAAAAACTCACCCTCATCTTGCTGCGCTGCTCCCCGAGGTCCTTATCTTGGTGCAGCAATGAGGGCCCCATCTTCCCTTGCGATGACTTGAGCCAATCACTGGTTTAGAACTGCTGAGGTCAATTATTGTCCGCAGAGATCATGTGGGCAGCAAGGTAAAAAGAGACCCCAAAGACCACGGGCGCTGGAGCCGACGCCGATTCATCCGGTGAATGGAGGGTTTTTTGTATTTTAAGCTATTTTCTTCAGGTCTTCGAAACCCCATTTAAAGGGGTCATCCCCATCTATAGCCTATGCTTAGTGCAGGTCATCAGTATCAGACGGGTTGTGGTCCGACACCCCCACGATCTGCCATTATCGGCTTCGATGGAGGCCGAATGGTTAGTGTTTTCAGCTGGAGCACCACAGCACCGGACACTGTGTAGTAGTCGTTCTCGGTACTGAAGCACAGCTCCTATTAAAGTTGATGTGACCGAAGCTGCAGTAACCGGAACGGCCAGGACAGAGGATGGCGCTGTCCTGAGTACATCCAGCTGCTGCTGGGCTGACACCAGCGGCCTGCATGGCTGCCGAACCCCAATACTCTTATCCTGATGACCGTCCCCAAGTCCTGGACAACCAGTTTACAGCTGCTGGACTTGTGGAAACAGATCATCGGTATCAGGTTGTTCGGGGGCTCGGGAGTTAAAGGTAAAAACGTCTGTCACTTTCTGATATCATTTCTGATCTCCTGAGGTTTAGGATCTCTGCTTGCTGCCTGTGAATGCAGAATGTCTGCACGGTGCAGTGCTGCCGGGTACCACCAGGCTGATGTGACAGACCCTCAGCTCTGTTAGTCGGACACATCAGATTTACTGCCTACAGCTATTCCCATCAACTGACAGCAAGCAGAGATCCTAACAGAGGAGAGAATGTGACTCAGGAGTCAGCAGGAGCGCCCCCCTGGAGTCAGCAGGAGACCCCCCCTGAAGTCAGCAGGAACCCCCCTCCCCCTGGAGTCAGCAGGAGCCCCCCCTCCCCCTGGGGTCAGCAGGAGCCCCCCTCCCCCTGGGGTCAGCAGGAGTCCCCCCTCCCCCTGTAGTCAGCAGGAGTCCCCCCTCCCCCTGGAGTCAGCAGGAGTCCCCCCTCCCCCTGGGGTCAGCAGGAGCCCCCCCCTGGGGTCAGCAGGAGCCCCCCTCCCCTGGAGTCAGCAGGAGCCCCCCTCCCCTGGGTCAGCAGGAGCCCCCCTCCCCTGGGGTCAGCAGGAGCCCCTCCCCCTGGAGTCAGCAGGAGCCCCCCTCCCCTGGGTCAGCAGGAGCCCCCCTCCCCTGGGTCAGCAGGAGACCCCCCTCCCCTGGAGTCAGCAGGAGCCCCCTCCCCTGGAGTCAGCAGGAGCCCCCTCCCCTGGGGTCAGCAGGAGCCCCCCTCCCCTGGGTCAGCAGGAGCCCCCCTCCCCCTGGGTCAGCAGGAGCCCCCCTCCCCTGGAGTCAGCAGGAGCCCCCCCTGGAGTCAGCAGGAGCCCCCCTCCCCTGGAGTCAGCAGGAGACCCCCCTCCCCCTGGAGTCAGCAGGAGCCCCCCTCCCCTGGAGTCAGCAGGAGCCCCCCTCCCCTGGAGTCAGCAGGAGCCCCCCCTGGAGTCAGCAGGAGCCCCCCTCCCCCTGGAGTCAGCAGGAGCCCCCTCCCCTGGAGTCACAGGAGCCCCCTCCCCCTGGGGTCAGCAGGAGTCCCCCCTCCCCCTGGGGTCAGCAGGAGCCCCCCCCTGGAGTCAGCAGGAGCCCCCCTCCCCCTGGAGTCAGCAGGAGTCCCCCCTCCCTCCCTGGAGTCAGCAGGAGTCCCCCCTCCTCCCTGGGGTCAGCAGGAGCCCCCCCTCCCCTGGAGTCAGCAGGAGCCCCCCCCCCTGATCAGCAACCCCCCTCCCTGGGTCAGCAGAGCCCCCTCCCTGAGTCAGCAGGAGCCCCCCCTCCCCCTGGAGTCAGCAGGAGCCCCCCCCCCTGGGGTCAGCAGGAGCCCCCCCTCCTCCTGGGGTCAGCAGGAGCCCCCCCCCCTGGAGTCAGCAGGAGCCCCCCTCCCTGGGGTCAGCAGGAGCCCCCCCTCCCCCTGGAGTCAGCAGGAGCCCCCCCTCCCGCCCCCTCCCTGGAGTCAGCAGGAGCCCCCCCTCCCTCCCTGGGGTCAGCAGGAGCCCCCCCCCTGCCACCCCCTGGGGTCAGCAGGAGCCCCCCCTCCCTCCCTGGGGTCAGCAGGAGACCCCCCCTCCCCCTGGGGTCAGCAGGAGCCCCCCCTCCTCCCCCCTCCCTGGGTCAGCAGGAGCCCCCCTCCCCCTGGGTCAGCAGGAGCCCCCCCCCTGGGTCAGCAGGAGCCCCCCCTCCCCCGTGGGGTCAGCAGGAGTCCCCCCTTCCCCCTGGGTGAGCAGGAGCCCCCTCCTCCTGGGGTCAGCAGGAGCCCCCCCTCCTCCCTGGAGTCAGCAGGAGCCCCCCCCCTCCCTGGAGTCAGCAGGAGCCCCCCTCCACCCTGGAGTCAGTAGGAGCCCCCCTCCTCCCTGGGTCAGCAGGAGCCCCCCTCCCCCTGGGTCAGCAGGAGCCCCCCTCCCCCCTGGAGTCAGCAGGAGCCCCCCCTCCCCCCTGGAGTCAGCAGGAGCCCCCTTCCCTCCCTGGGTCAGCAGGAGCCCCCCCTCCTCCCTGGAGTCAGCAGGAGCCCCCCCTCCTCCCTGGGTCAGCAGGAGCCCCCCTCCCTCCCTGGAGTCAGCAGGAGCCCCCTCCCCCTGGAGTCAGCAGGAGCCCCCCCTCCTCCCTGGGTCAGCAGGAGCCCCCCTCCCCTCGGAGTCAGCAGGAGCCCCCCCTCCCCGAGTCAGCAGGAGCCCCCCTCCCCCTGGAGTCAGCAGGAGACCCCCTCCTGGGTCAGCAGGAGCCCCCCTCCCCCTGGGGTCAGCAGGAGCCCCCCCCCTGGAGTCAGCAGGAGCCCCCCCTCCGCCCCTGGGTCAGCAGGAGCCCCCCCTCCCCCTGGAGTCAGCAGGAGCCCCCCTCCCCCTGGGGTCAGCAGGAGCCCCCCTCCCCCTGGGGTCAGCAGGAGCCCCCCTCCCCCTGGGTCAGCAGGAGCCCCCCCCTCCCCCTGGGGTCAGCAGGAGCCCCCCTCCCCCTGGGTCAGCAGGAGCCCCCCTCCCCCTGGGGTCAGCAGGAGACCCCCCTCCCCCTGGAGTCAGCAGGAGACCCCCCTCCCCCTGGAGTCAGCAGGAGCCCCCCTCCCCCTGGGGTCAGCAGGAGACCCCCCTCCCCCTGGAGTCAGCAGGAGACCCCCCCTGGAGTCAGCAGGAGCCCCCTCCACCTGGGGTCAGCAGGAGACCCCCCTCCCCCTGGAGTCAGCAGGAGCCCCCCTCTCCCTGGGGTCAGCAGGAGCTCCCCCTCCCCCTGGAGTCAGCAGGAGCCCCCCTGGGGTCAGCAGGAGCCCCCCTCCCCCTGGGGTCAACAGGAGTCCCCCTTCCCTCCCTGGGGTCAGCAGGAGCCCCCCTCCCCTGGGGTCAGCAGGAGACCCCCCTCCCCCTGGATTCAGCAGGAGCCCCCCCTGGAGTCAGCAGGAGCCCCCCTCCCCCTGGAGTCAGCAGGAGCCCCCCCTCCCCCTGGGGTCAGCAGGAGCCCCCCCCCCTGGAGTCAGCAGGAGCCCCCCTCCCCTGGAGTCAGCAGGAGCCCCCCTCCCCCTGGGGTCAGCAGGAGCCCCCCCTCCCCCTGGAGTCAGCAGGAGCCCCCCCTCCCCCTGGGGTCAGCAGGAGCCCCCCTCCCCTGGAGTCAGCAGGAGCCCCCCCCCCCCCTCCCCTGGGTCAGCAGGAGCCCCCCCTCCCCCTGGGGTCAGCAGGAGCCCCCCCTCCCCCTGGGTCAGCAGGAGCCCCCCCCCCTGGAGTCAGCAGGAGCCCCCCCCTCCCTGGAGTCAGCAGGAGCCCCCCCCTCCCTGGAGTCAGCAGGAGCCCCCCTCCTCCCTGGGGTCAGCAGGAGCCCCCCCCTCCCTGGGGGTCAGCAGGAGCCCCCCCTCCTCCCTGGGGTCAGCAGGAGCCCCCCCTCCCTCCCTGGGGTCAGCTGGAGCCCCCCCCCCTCCCTGGGGTCAGCAGGAGCCCCCCCCTCACCCCTCCCTGGGGTCAGCAGGAGCCCCCCCCCCTCCCCCCCCTCCCTGGGGTCAGCAGGAGCCCCCCCTCCCCTCCTCCCTCCCTGGGGTCAGCAGGAGCCCCCCCCCTCCTCCCCTGGGGTCAGCAGGAGCCCCCCCCTCCCTCCCTGGGGTCAGCAGGAGCCCCCCCCCTCCCTCCCTGGGGTCAGCAGGAGCCCCCCCCCTCCCTCCCTGGGGTCAGCAGGAGCCCCCCCCCTCCCTCCCTGGGGTCAGCAGGAGCCCCCCCCCCTCCCTCCCTGGGGTCAGCAGGAGCCCCCCCCCTCCCCTCCCTGGGGTCAGCAGGAGCCCCCCCCCTCCCTCCCTGGGGTCAGCAGAGCCCCCCCCCCTCCCTCCCTGGGGTCAGCAGGAGCCCCCCCCCCTCCCTGGGGTCAGCAGGAGCCCCCCCCCTCCCTCCCTGGGGTCAGCAGTAGCCCCCCCTCCCCTCTACCCTGGGGTCAGCAGTGAGGCCCCCCCTCCCACACTTGGCTTATATGAGGTCGCACTTGTCTGACGAGCGGCTCCACAGAAACAAGCAGTAAGGAACCATTTCACGACAGGAGACACTTCCGGCATTTTCGGTTGCTAGGATACCAACCGTCCTGTCAGAGCACCCGGCGCACAAGTGAGACGCGCAGTAGAGCAGCCCGCCATCTTACTGCTGGCAGAAGAGACCGTGGCGGCTGTAGTAACAGTCGTCCTGCGCCGGGGCCACAGCGGCCGGAAAAGAAGCGTCCGTAAAAACCTGCGAGCGAGCGACCTGGACGGTGACGGAGGGGATAACGGGAGGCAGCTAGTAACGTCACACGCGCGTCCCGGCCGCTATTGACATGGACGAGAAGGAGTGTCTGAGGAGACAAATCCAGCAGTTACAGGGTGAGGGCCCGGAGGGAGACACGAGGAGCGAGGGGCCCCGAGGGGAGACACGGGAGAGGGAGGGGACACGGGGAGCAGGGCCCCGGAGGAGAGACACGGGGAGCGAGGGGCCCCGGAGGAGAGACACGGGGAGCGAGGGGCCCCGGAGGAGAGACACGGGGAGGAGGGGCCCCGGAGGAGAGACACGGGGAGCGAGGGGCCCCGGAGGAGAGACACGGGAGCGAGGGGCCCCGGAGGGGAGACACGGGGAGACGAGGGGCCCCGGAGGAGAGACACGGGGAGGAGGGGCCCCGGAGGAGAGACACGGGAGCGAGAGGGGCCCCGGAGGAGAGACACGGGGAGGAGGGGCCCCGAGGGGACACGGGAGGAGGGCCCCGAGGGAAACGGGGAGAGGGGCCCCGGAGGGAGACACGGGGAGCGAGGGCCCCGGAGGAGAGACACGGGGAGCGAGGGGCCCCGGAGGAGAGACACGGGGAGCGAGGGGCCCCGGAGGAGAGACACGGGGAGCAGAGGGGCCCCGGAGGGGAGACACGGGAGGAGGGGCCCCGGAGGGAGACACGGGGAGCGAGGGGCCCCGGAGGAGAGACACGGGGAGCGAGGGCCCCGGAGGGGAGACACGGGGAGCGAGGGGCCCGGAGGGGAGGGAGGAGGGAGGAGACACGGGGAGCGAGGGGCCCCGGAGGGAGACACGGGAGACGAGGGGCCCCGGAGGAGAGACACGGGGAGAGAGGGGCCCCGGAGGAGAGACACGGGGAGAGAGGGGCCCCGGAGGAGACACGGGGAGCGAGGGGGCCCCGGAGGAGAGACACGGGGAGGAGGGGCCCCGGAGGAGAGACACGGGAGAGAGGGGCCCCGAGGGGAGACACGGGGAGAGCGAGGGCGAGGAGGACACGGGGAGAGAGGGGCCCCGGAGGGAGAGACACGGGGAGCGAGGGGCCCGGAGGAGAGACACGGGGAGAGAGGGGCCCCGGAGGAGAGACACGGGGAGCGAGGGGCCCCGGAGGAGAGACACGGGGAGCGAGGGGCCCCGGAGGAGAGACACGGGAGCGAGGGGCCCCAGGAGGGGAGACACGGGGAGCGAGGGGCCCCGGAGGAGAGACACGGGGAGCGAGGGGCCCCGGAGGAGAGACACGGGGAGCGAGGGGCCCCGGAGGAGAGACACGGGGAGGAGGGGCCCCGGAGGAGAGACACGGGGAGCGAGGGGCCCCGGAGGAGAGACACGGGGAGCGAGGGGCCCCGGAGGAGAGACACGGGGAGCGAGGGGCCCCGGAGGAGAGACACGGGGAGCGAGGGGCCCCGGAGGAGAGACACGGGGAGCGAGGGGCCCCGGAGGGGAGACACGGGGAGCGAGGGGCCCCGGAGGAGAGACACGGGGAGCGAGGGGCCCCGGAGGGAGACACGGGGAGCGAGGGGCCCCGGAGGAGAGACACGGGGAGCGAGGGGCCCCGGAGGAGAGACACGGGGAGCGAGGACACGGAGGGGCCCCGGAGGAGAGACACGGGGAGCGAGGGGCCCCGGAGGAGAGACACGGGGAGCGAGGGGCCCCGGAGGAGAGACACGGGGAGCGAGGGGCCCCGGAGGAGAGACACGGGGAGCGAGGGGCCCCGGAGGAGAGACACGGGGAGCGAGGGGCCCCGGAGGAGAGACATGGGGAGTGAGGGGGGAGCGAGGGGCCCCGGAGGAGAGACACGGGGAGCGAGGGGCCCCGGAGGAGAGACACGGGGAGTGAGGGGGGCCCTGGAGGGGAGGCACGGGGAGCGAGGGGGGCCCCGGAGGAGAGACACGGGGAGCGAGGGGGGCCCCGGAGGGGAGACACGGGGGGCCCCGGAGGGGAGACACGGGGGGCCCCGGAGGGGAGACACGGGGGGCCCCGGAGGGGAGACACGGGGAGCGAGGGGGGCCCCGGAGGGGAGACACGGGGAGCGAGGGGGGCCCCGGAGGGGGGAATCCTGGGGAGAGGGGGCCCCAGAGGTGCAGAGATGGAGGCAGAGGTCCCTTCCTGTCTGCGTCCTGCTTCTCACCGCTGAGCGTTTGTCCAGGACTGGAGCCGCCATGTTTCTCCCCATAAGCTGTGTGAGCCGGCGGCCAGATGTTTTCAGCCTCTGGATATAAGCAGGAATGTTCAATCCTCTCACAGCAAGCAGAGATCTTGGCGATTGAATGTCCATTCTGGTTGTGCTCAGGATTATGTTGTTTTTGTTGACAGGTCTCATCAACAGTCATAAAATTATCCACGGTAACGCACCAGCACCACCACCGCCTGCTCAAACACAAGATGGCCGACCCCAGCCCAACCACGTGCGGTTCTCCATGGCGGAGGTTACCGGCAGCCTCTGCCAAGTCAGACTGGTTGGAAGAAGAAGTATTCCTTGGTGAACCGCACCTCACAAGCAGCCGAGGCGTCTGCAGGGGAAAATAATGCTCCAAAAATTCCAACAGCAATTGACCCCTCCCGGAAGCCCCCTGGCCTATCAAGGGTCTACAGCAGCCGGGACCACCCTGCAGACAAGTCCATGTTCAAGTGGCAAAGTGCTGCAACTCAGGAAAGTCAGACGCGACTACAGCCCTCAGCGAGCTCCGCTGTGCCATCCACCTCAACGCCGAGGGGCCACAGCTCACACAACCAGCGAGCCGCGGACCGGCCCAGACCCACGGAGCCCACAGAGAAAACAGAGGAGCCTCCAGGACGGGGCAGAGAGTGTCATGCATGCCACTGAATAAAACTACTCCAGCTCAGGTCCCCGCCGCCACCCAACCTCTCTGTAAGAAACCCCTCATATCCCTCCCCAAGACTGAAGTGACCTGTGCCCCCCCCAAACCCAACACAAGCCGGACCCCGAGATCAATCCAAAACAGCAACGAACCTGCCACTATAGGAAAACACCCCAGAAGTCGGAGGACTAAATACATCTGGGTGGCAGATTCCCCTGCGGGTAAGAAAGTCAGTCCTGGTGCCAAGAACATCCCACCTGATCGGAAACCGAAGCCCCCCGAGGCCACAGCACAGGTGAAAGGGAAGAAAAGTGGCTCCAGCCCAAAGACCACGGCTCAGAAGAGTCGATATAAGTGGAAAGCCGAGAACGTGGCCTCTTCCCAAAAGACTGCTGTCGCTCCAAGGAAATCGCCGGCTTTAAACAGAGGGGTTCAGCGGTCTGGCACAGTGATCCCCCAATATAGCAAATCTCCAGCAGTGATGGCAGCCGCCTCCTCGCTCAGTGACTCCGGCTACAAGGTGAAAAGCAAAACGAAGATCATCAGGAGAAGGAGGACGTCCAGGTAAAGGCTTCACGGGCAGGGGCTGTCAGGCAGAATTTGGATGTCCGTGATATGTAAGCTGCCGCTTCATATATGTCTCTGAGGAGGCCGCGAGACCTGCGGCCAGTTCATACATCACACACCATGTAAGGATATGTTCACGTTGCGTTTTTGCTGCGTTTTTTTTTGCAATCAAAACATGCTCTCTTGGCAGTAAAGACGCTGCTTCCAAACATCGGGTTTTGCTGCATATTTGCTGTATTTTTGTCAGGTAGATTTGTCTCTTGTGCATGCTGATAAAGTCTAGTACATAAAAAAAAAAAACATGATGCAATTTCCTGAGGTTTTTGCACCAAAAACACAAAAAAACCTGATACCTGCGTTTTTGGTGTAAAAACCTCAGGAAATTGCATCATGTTTTTTTTTTTTGCACTGTTTGCATTTTTGCTCTTACTCATTGCTTTCTATGACTAAAGATGTGGCATGCTGCAGTTTTAAAAAATGCAGCCGTTTTCCATTTCAGTCATGAAAATAAAACCAATGTGTGTATGAGATTTCTGAAATCTCATAGCTTTTGCTGCTGCTGTAAAACGCAGCTTAAAATTTGCATAAAAAATGCAGCAATAAAATCAACGTGTTAACATAGCCTGTCACAGATGTCTGAATTCTGCCATAAAGTAAAGGTTCATTTATAAAGCTTAAATGAATTGTTCAGGACATTTCATCAGTGCTTACTACCTTTTTAAAGTGTATATTCACCTTATATTACTTCTGTATTGTACTCGAGAGCTGCACTCACTGGTCTGCTGGTGGGACGCTGTGCACATACATTACATTACTGATCCTGGTTTACATCCTGCATTATAATCCAGAGCTGCACTCACTATTCTGCTGGTGCAGTCACTGTGTACATACATTACATTACTGATCCTGAGTTACATCCTGTATTATACTCCAGAGCTGCACTCACTATTCTGCTGGTGCAGTCACTGTGTACATACATTACATTACTGATCCTGTATTACATCCTGTATTATACTCCAGAGCTGCACTCACTATTCTGCTGGTGCAGTCACTGTGTACTTACATTACATTACTTATCCTGTATTATACTCCAGAGCTGCACTAGCTATTCTGCTGGTGCAGTCACTGTGTACATACATTACATTACTAATCCTGAGTTACATCCTGTATTATACCCCAGAGCTGCACTCACTATTCTGCTGGTGCAGTCACTGTGTACATACATTACATTAATTATCCTGTATTATACTCCAGAGCTGCACTCACTATTCTGCTGGTGGAGTCACTGTGTACATACATTACATTACTGATCCTGATTACCTCCTGTATTATACTCCAGAGCTGCACTCACTATTCTGCTAGTGCAGTCACTGTGTACATACATTACATTACTTATCCTGTATTATACTCCAGAGCTGCACTCACTATTCTGCTGGTGCAGTCACTGTGTACATACATTACATTACTAATCCTGAGTTACATCCTGTATTATACCCCAGAGCTGCACTCACTATTCTGCTGGTGCAGTCACTGTGTACATACATTACATTACTGATCCTGAGTTACATCCTGTATTATACCCCAGAGCTGCACTCACTATTCTGCTGGTGCAGTCACTGTGTACATGCATTACATTACTGATCCTGAGTTACATCCTGATTTATACCCCAGAGCTGCACTCACTATTCTGCTGGTGCAGTCACTGTGTACATACATTACATTACTGATCCTGAGTTACATCCTGTATTATACCCCAGAGCTGCACTCACTATTCTGATGGTGCAGTCACTGTGTACATACATTACATTACTAATCCTGAGTTACATCCTGTATTATACCCCAGAGCTGCACTCACTATTCTGCTGGTGCAGTCACTGTGTACATGCATTACATTACTGATCCTGAGTTACATCCTGTATTATACCCCAGAGCTGCACTCACTATTCTGCTGGTGCAGTCACTGTGTACATACATTACTGATCCTGAGTTACCTCCTGTATTATACTCCAGAGCTGCACTCACTATTCTGCTGGTGCAGTCACTGTGTACATATATTACATTACTGATCCTGAGTTACATCCTGTATTATACTCCAGAGCTGCACTCACTATTCTGCTGATGCAGTCACTGTGTACATACATTACATTACTGATCCTGAGTTACATCCTGTATTACAACCCAGAGCTGCACTCACTATTCTGCTGGTGCAGTCACTGTGTACATACATTACAGATCCTGAGTTACATCCTGTATTATACCCCAGAGCTGCACTCACTATTCTGCTGGTGCAGTCACTGTGTACATACATTACATTACTGATCCTGAGTTACATCCTGTATTATACCCCAGAGCTGCACTCACTATTCTGCTGGTGCAGTCACTGTGTACATGCATTACATTACTGATCCTGAGTTACATCCTGTATTATACCCCAGAGCTGCACTCACTATTCTGCTGGTGCAGTCACTGTGTACATACATTACATTACTGATCCTGAGTTACATCCTGTATTATACCCCAGAGCTGCACTCACTATTCTGCTGGTGCAGTCACTGTGTACATACATTACATTACTAATCCTGAGTTACATCCTGTATTATACCCAGAGCTGCACTCACTATTCTGCTGGTGCAGTCACTGTGTACATGCATTACATTACTGATCCTGAGTTACATCCTGTATTATACCCCAGAGCTGCACTCACTATTCTGCTGGTGCAGTCACTGTGTACATACATTACATTACTGATCCTGAGTTACATCCTGTATTATACTCCAGAGCTGCACTCACTATTCTGCTGGTGCAGTGCACTGTGTACATACATTACATTACTGATCCTAAGTTACCTCCTGTATTATACTCCAGAGCTGCACTCACTATTCTGCTGGTGCTGTCACTGTGTACATACATTACAGATCCTGAGTTACATCCTGTATTATACCCCAGAGCTGCACTCACTATTCTGCTGGTGCAGGCACTGTGTACATACATTACATTACTGATCCTGAGTTACTCCTGTATTATACTCCAGAGCTGCACTCACTATTCTGCTGGTGCAGTCACTATGTACATACATTACATTACTGATCCTGAGTTTCATCCTGTATTACACTCCAGAGCTGCACTCACTATTCTGCTGGTGCAGTCACTGTGTACATACATTACTGATCCTGAGTTACCTCCTGTATTATACTCCAGAGCTGCACTCACTATTCTGCTGGTGCTGTCACTGTACATACATTACATTACTGACCCTGAGTTACATCCTGTATTATACTCCAGAGCTGCACTCACTATTCTGCTGGTGCAGTCACTGTGTACATACATTACATTACTGATCCTGAGTTACATCCTGTATTATACTCCAGAGCTGCACTCACTATTCTGCTGGTGCAGTCACTGTGTACATACATTACATTACTGATCCTGAGTTACATCCTGTATTATACTCCAGAGCTGCACTCACTATTCTGCTGGTGCAGTCACTGTGTACATACATTACAGATCCTGAGTTACATCCTGTATTATACCCAGAGCTGCACTCACTATTCTGCTGGTGCAGTCACTGTGTACATACATTACATTACTGATCCTGATTTACCTCCTGTATTATACTCCAGAGCTGCACTCACTATTCTGCTGGTGCAGGCACTGTGTACAGTCATGGCCAAAAGTTTTGAGAATGACACAAATATTAATTTTTACAAAGTCTACTGCTTTACTTTTTCTAATGGCAATTTGCATATACTCCAGAATGTTATAAAGAGTGATCAGCTTAACAGCAATTACTTGCAAAGTCAATATTTGGCTAGAAAATGAACTTTATCCCCCAAAACACATTTCAACATCATTGCAGCCCTGCCTTAAAAGGACGAGCTAACCTCTTTTCAGTGATTGCTCCATTAACACAGGTGTGGGTGTTGATGAGGACATGGCTGGAGATCAATCTGTCATGATTAAGTAAGAATGACACCACTGGACACTTTAAAAGGAGGCTGGTGCTTGGCATCATTGTTTCTCTTCTATTAACCATGGTTATCTCTAAAGAAACACGTGCAGTCATCATTGCAATGCACAAAAATGGCCTAACAGGGAAGAGTATCGCAGCTAGAAAGATTGCACCTCAGTCAACAATCTATCGCATCATCAAGAACTTCAAGGAGAGAGGTTCCATTGTTGCTAAAAAGGCTTCAGGGCACCCAAGAAAGACCAGCAAGCACCAGGACCGTCTCTTAAGTGTTTCAGCTGTGGGATCGGGCTACCAGCAGTGCAGAGCTTGCTCAGGAATGGCAGCAGGCAGGTGTTGAGTGCATCTGCACGCACTGTGAGGCGGAGACTCTTGGAGCAAGGCCTGGTCTCAAGGAGGGCAGCAAAGAAGCCACTTCTCTCCAGAAAAAACATCATGGACAGACTGATATTCTGCAAAATATACAGGCAGTGGACTGCTGAGGACTGGGGTAAAGTTATTTTCTCTGATGAATCCCCTTTTCGATTGTTTGGAACATCAGGAAAACACCTCATTCGGAGAAGACAAGGTGAGCGCTACCACCAGTCTTGTCTCATGCCAACTGTTAAGCATTCTGAAACCATTCATGTGTGGGGTTGCTTCTCAGCCAAGGGAATCGGCTCTCCCACAGTCTTGCCTAAAAACACAGCCATGAATAAAGAATGGTACCAGAATGTCCTCCAAGAGCAACTTCTCCCAACCCTCCAAGAGCAGTTTGGCGATCAACAATGCCTTTTCCAGCATGATGGAGCACCTTGCCATAAAGCAAAGGTGATAACTAAATGGCTCAGGAACAAAACATAGAGATTTTGGGTCCATGGCCTGGAAACTCCCCAGATCTTAATCCCATTGAGAACTTGTTGTCAATCATCAAGAGACGGGTGGACAAACAAAAACCTAAAAATTCTGACAAAATGAAAGCATTGATTGTGCAAGAATGGACTGCTATCAGTCAGGATTTGGTCCAGAAGTTGATTGAGAGCATGCCAGGGAGAATTGCAGAGGTCTTGAAGAAGAAGGGTCAACACTGCAAATATTGACTTGCTGCATTAACTCATTCTAACTGTCAATATAAGCTTTTGTTACTCATATGTTTGCAATTATTATATTTCTGTCTGTGATAAAAACATCTGTCAAACACACATAAAAACCAGAGGGCAGCAGATCGTGTGAAAATATAATATTTGTGTCATTCTCAAAACTTTTGGCCACGACTGTACATACATTACATTACTGATCCTGAGTTACCTCCTGTATTATACTCCAGAGCTGCACTCACTATTCTGCTGGTGCTGTCACTGTGTACATACATTACATTACTGATCCTGAGTTACATCCTGTATTACACTCCAGAGCTGCACTCACTATTCTGCTGGTGCAGTCACTGTGTACATACATTACATTACTGATCCTGAGTTACATCCTGTATTACACTCCAGAGCTGCACTCACTATTCTGCTGGTGCAGTCACTGTGTACATACATTACATTACTGATCCTGAGTTACATCCTGTATTATAATCCAGAGCTGCACTCACTATTCTGCTGGTGCAGTCACTGTGTACATACATTACATTACTGATCCTGATTTACCTCCTGTATTATACTCCAGAGCTGCACTCACTATTCTGCTGGTGCAGTCACTGTGTACATACATTACATTACTGATCCTGAGTTACATCCTGTATTACACTCCAGAGCTGCACTCACTATTCTG
>JARQOD010002860.1:0-72090 GCA_033576555.1 Oophaga sylvatica | reverse complement strand
TGATAGTTATAACACTTTTCATTTTTCTCCTGAAGTAAGACAGATCCACACTCAACCTCTTTGAATCTTGTTAGGGATGATTAGAGGAGCAGAAAAAACGCAAAAATTTCAACTTTGAACAAGCCCAACAAAAGATATGGCCATTCGTTTGATATAGTGGTTCACCATTCATTGGTGCCATTGGGCCTGATTAAGTTAAACACGTTTTCATTTTTCTCCTGAAGTAAGACAGATCCACACTCAACCTCTTTGAATCTTGTTAGGATGATTAGAGGAGCAGGAAAAACGCAAAAATTTCAACTTTGAACAAGCCCAACAAAAGATATGGCCATTCGTTTGATATAGTGGTTCCCCATTCATTGGTGCCATTGGGCCTGATTAAGTTATAACACGTTTTCATTTTTCTCCTGAAGTAAGACAGATCCACACTCAACCTCTTTGAATCTTGTTAGGGATGATTAGAGGAGCAGGAAAAAACGCAAAAATTTCAACTTTGAACAAGCCCAACAAAAGATATGGCCATCGTTTTGATATAGTGGTTCCCCATTCATTGGTGCCATTGGGCCTGATTAAGTTATAACACGTTTTCATTTTTCTCCTGAAGTAAGACAGATCCACACTCAACCTCTTTGAATCTTGTTAGGGATGATTAGAGGAGCAGGAAAAACGCAAAAATTTCAACTTTGAACAAGCCCAACAAAAGATATGGCCATTCGTTTGATATAGTGGTTCCCCATTCATTGGTGCCATTGGGCCTGATTAAGTTATAACACGTTTTCATTTTCTCTCTGAAGTAAGACAGATCCACACTCAACCTCTTTGAATCTTGTTAGGGATGATTAGAGGAGCAGGAAAAACGCAAAAATTTCAACTTTGAACAAGCCAAAAAGTATGGCTTCGTTTGATATAGTGGTTCCCATTCATTGGTGCCATTGGGCTATTAGTTATAACACTTTTATTTTTCTCTGAAGAAGACAGATCCACACTCAACCTCTTTGAATCTTGTTAGGGATGATTAAGGAGCAGGAAAAAAAAAATTTCAATTTGAACAAGCCAAAAAAGATATGGCCATTCGTTGATATAGTGGTTCCCCATTCATTGGTGCCATTGGGCCTGATAAGTTATAACAGTTTTCATTTTTCTCCTGAAGTAAGACAGATCCACACTCACTCTTGAATCTTGTTAGGGATGATTAGAGGAGCAGGAAAAACGCAAAAATTTCAACTTTGAACAAGCCCAACAAAGATATGGCCATTCGTTTGATATAGTGGTTCCCATTCATTGGTGCCATGGCTGATTAATTAAACACGTTTCATTTTTCTGAAGTAAGACAGATCCACACTAACCTCTTTGAATCTTGTTGGGATGATTAGAGGAGCAGGAAAACGCAAAATTTCACTTTGAACAAGCCCAACAAAAGATATGGCTTCGTTTGATATAGTGGTTCCCATTCATTGGGCCATTGGCCTATTAAGTTATAACACGTTTCATTTTTCTCCTGAAGTAAGACAGATCCACACTCAACCTCTTTGAATCTTGTTAGGATGATTAGAGGAGCAGGAAAAACGCAAAATTTCAACTTTGAACAAGCCCAACAAAAGATATGGCCATTCGTTTGATATAGTGGTTCCCATTCATTGGTGCCATTGGCCTGATTAAGTTATAACACGTTTTCATTTTTCTCCTGAAGTAAGACAGATCCACACTCAACCTCTTTGAATCTTGTTAGGATGATTAAGGAGCAGGAAAAACGCAAAAATTTCAACTTTGAACAAGCCCAACAAAAGATATGGCCATTCGTTTGATATAGTGGTTCCCCATTCATTGTGCCATTGGCCTGATTAAGTTATAACACGTTTTCATTTTTCTCCTGAAGAAGACAGATCCACACTCAACCTCTTTGAATCTTGTTAGGATGATTAGAGGAGCAGGAAAAAAGCAAAAATTTCAACTTTGAACAAGCCCAACAAAAGATATGGCCATCGTTTGATATAGTGGTTCCCCATTCATTGGTGCCATTGGCCTGATTAAGTTATAACACGTTTTCATTTTTCTCCTGAAGTAAGACAGATCCACACTCAACCTCTTTGAATCTTGTTAGGATGATTAGAGGAGCAGGAAAAACGCAAAAATTTCAACTTTGAACAAGCCCAACAAAAGATATGGCCATTCGTTTGATATAGTGGTTCCCCATTCATTGGTGCCATTGGGCCTGATTAAGTTATAACACGTTTTCATTTTTCTCCTTAAGTAAGACATATCCACACTCAACCTCTATGAATCTTGTTAGGAATGATTAAAGGAGCGAGGAAAACGCAAAAATTTCAACTTTGAACAAGCCCAACAAAAGATATGGTTACTCGTTTGATATAGTGGTTCCCCATTCATTGGAGCCATTGGGTCTGATTAAGTTATAACACGTTTTCATTTTTCTCCTGAAGTAAGACAGATCCACACTCAACCTCTTTGAATCCTGTTAGGGATGATTAGAGGAGCAGGAAAAACGCAAAAATTTCAACTTTGAACAAGCCCAGCAAAAGATATGGCCATTCGTTTGATATAGTGGTTCCCCATTCATTGGTGCCATTGGGCCTGACTCAGTTATAACACGTTTTAATTTTACTTCTGAAGTAAGACAGATCCACACTCAACCTCTTTGAATCTTGTTAGGGATGATTAGAGGAGCAGGAAAAACACAAAAATGTCAACTTTGAACAAGCCCAACAAAAGATATGGCCATTCGTTTGATATAGTGGTTCCCCATTCATTGGTGCCATTGGGTCTAATTAAGTTATAACACATTTTCACTTTTCTCCTGAACTAAGACAGATCCACACTCAACCTCTTTGAATCTTGTTAAGGATGATTAGAGGAGCAGGAAAAACGCAAAAATTTCAACTTTGAACAAGCCCAACAAAAGATATGGCCATTCGTTTGATATAGTGGTTCTCCATTCATTGGTGCCATTGGGCCTGATTAAGTTAGAACACGTTTTCATTTTTCTCCTGAAGTAAGACAGATCCACACTCAACCTCTTTGAATCTTGTTAGGGATGATTAGAGGAGCAGGAAAAATGCAAAAATTTCAACTTTGAACAAGCCCAACTAAAGATATGACAATTCTTTTGATATAGTGTTACCCATTTCATTGGTGCCATTGGGCCTGATTAACTTAAAACACTTTTTCATTTTTTCCTGAAGTAAGACAGATCCACACTCAACCTCTTTGAATCTTGTTAGGGATGATTAGAGGAGCAGGAAAAAAGCAAAAATTTCAACTTTGAACAAGCCCAACAAAATATATGGCCATTCGTTTGATATAGTGGTTCACCATTCATTGGTGCCATTGGGCCTAATTAAGTTATAACTAGAGTTGAGCGATACTTTCCGATATGCTAAAGTATCGGAATCGGAATGGTATCGCCGATATCACTAAAAAATCGGCGATACCCGATACCGATACCGGAAGTCCCATGTAAGTCTATGGGAACAAAATATCGCAACTAAAAAAACCCCATTCTTTCCTTGTAAACACTAAATATACACACATAGAATACATATATATATATATACATGTCATTGTGACATATATATATACATATATGTATAGTTTATACACTTCTACATAGTAAAATATCCTTTGATTCAATTGCCGGGTAAAGCCGGCTTCAGTGAAAAGACAGAAGCACCCGACATGAAATGACACTTGGTGTATATAGGGTTAAACATTTCTTTTCATGTCCTTTGCTATCTAATTTGCACAAACAATTAAATCAGACTATGTGTGCAAAATTTCACACCTGTAGGGGTTAATTAAAGGTGTAAATTCGTTGTAAAAAAAAACGGACTTTTTTTGCTACGAATTTACACCTTTAATTAACCCCTACAGGTGTGAAATTTTGCACACATAGTCTGATTTAATTGTTTGTGCAAATTAGGCTGGAGTCACACACAACCACAAAAAATCGGTCCGTTTTAGACGGTCGACAATCGGATCAAAATAAAAACATCACACATCCTTCTGGCATCCGATTTTCCTTCAAAGATGCGATTTAATCGCATGTGTGTGTACCTTGTAACATCCGATTTCTCATCGACTTGCGAGATTTTCTCGCAGGCTTGCAAAACTGACATATAATGGATCCAAAAGAATAGTATTTAAATGCCAAAAGAAAGAATATATATATATATATATATATATATATATATATATATATATTATGTCATTGTGACATATATATATATACATATATTTATAGTTCTTACACTTCTACATACTGTTATAGCCGCTAATTCAATTGCCGGCTTCAGTGAAATCACAGAAGCCGACATGAAATGATACATTGTTTCCACACATTTAACCATGTAATTTCATGTATTTTTATATATGTTTGAAACATACAATTACATGAGTATATGTGTGCTAAATTTCAGACATGTAGGGGTTAATTAAAGGTGTAAATTCGTTGTAAAAAAAACGGACTTTTTTTGCTACGAATTTACACCTTTAATTAACCCCTACAGGTGTGAAATTTTGCACACTAGTCTGATTTAATTGTTTGTGCAAATTAGGCTGGAGTCACACACAACCACAAAAAATCGGTCCGTTTTAGACGGTCGACAATCGGATCAAAATAAAAACATCACACATCCTTCTGGCATCCGATTTTCCTTCAAAGATGCGATTTAATCGCATGTGTGTGTACCTTGTAACATCCGATTTTCATCCGACTTGCGAGATTTTCTCGCAGGCTTGCAAAACTGACATATAATGGATCCAAAAGAATAGTATTTAAATGCCAAAAGAAAGAATAGATATATACACATAGAACACATATATATATATATACATGTCATTGTGACATATATATATATATACATATATTATAGTTCTTACACTTCTACATACTGTTATAGCCGCTAATTCAATTGCCGGCTTCAGTGAAATCACAGAAGCCGACATGAAATGATACATTGTTTCCACACATTTAACCATGTAATTTCATGTATTTTTATATATGTTTGAAACATACAATTACATGAGTATATGTGTGCTAAATTTCAGACATGTAGGGGTTAATTAAAGGTGTAAATTCGTTAAAAAAAAATGCGTGGGCTCCCGCTGTATTTTCTCCACCAGACAGACAAAGCAAGCGAGTGGGGGCAGATAATAATAGCCTAGGGAGGGTACATTTTTTTTGTGCCCCCCCCTGGCTACTAACATCTGCCCCCAGACACCCCAGAAAGGGCAAATCTATAATTAGATTCGCCCTTTCTGGCACTTTGCCCGTCTATTCCCATTGCCCTGTAGCGGTGGCGAATGGGTTAATCTCACCTTACTGTCACCTTGCAATTGAAAGGTCACTTTAAGCCAGGTTAATAATTGATAGCTGTCAATTAGGCAACTATCAATTATTAATCCTATTGTATGAAAGAAAAATCAAACACACACACTTTAATAAAAAATAAGTTTAATGAAATAATCACACAGTTTTTGACCATATTTTATTTTCCTGCTAAAACCATTTCCTGTAATAAAAATAAAATAAAAAAGCAAAATTATACTTACCAATCCGATGTACAGTCAGGTCCCACGGTGTAATCCATCAGAAAGGGTTAACAGGTTACAGGTCGCAGAGAGCTAATAATGCTGTCTCAGACCTGTATTCCCCTGAATGAATAAGTTCCTCTCCCAGCGAAAGTAGAGGAATAGATTCATGAATGGAGCTTAATTGATTTCTTGCCAATTTAACTGTAGTGACCTGACCTAAAGGGAAAGTGGACACAATCAATTAAGCTTCATTCATGAAACACATCCTCTCCTGTCGCCAGGAGAGGAACTTATTCATTCATGAGCTTTGAGCTGAGCATGCAGGATTACTTGCACTGCTTGGCTCAAAGCTAGTTAACCCTTTGTGAAGGATTACAGCGTGGGACGTGACAGATCGGCGGAATAGGTAAGAATAATGTTGTTTTATTTCTTTTTCTTTATTTTAGGAGATCAATGGCTTCGCACGGATTTAGTGTAAAATAAAATATGGTAAAAAAAATGTGTTTTTATTTCATTAAAATTATTTATTCTTAAAGTGTGTGTGTTTTTTTATTTACTTCAATAGGATTAATAATTGATAGTTGTCTAATTGACAGCTATCAATCATTAACCTGCCTTAAAGGTCACCTTTCAATTGCAAGGTGACAGTAAGGTGAGATTAACCCATTCGCCACCGCTACAGGGCAATGGGAATAGACGGGCAAAGTGCCAGAAAGGGCGAATCTAATTATAGATTTGCCCTTTCTGGGGTGTCTGGGGGCAGATGTTAGTAGCCAGGGGGGGCACAAAAAAATGCACCCTCCCTGGGCTATTATTATCTGCCCCCACTCGCTTTGCTTTGTCTGTCTGGTGGAGAAAATACAGCGGGAGCCCACGCATTTTTTTTCAACGAAATTACACCTTTAATTAACCCCTACATGTCTGAAATTTTGCACAAATACACTCATGTAATTGTATGTTTCAAACATATATAAAAATACATGAAATTACATGGTTAAATGTGTGGAAACAATGTATCATTTCATGTCGGCTTCTGTGATTTCACAAAACCCGGCAATTGAATTAGCGGCTATTACAGTATGTAGAAGTCTAGGAACTATAAATATATGTATATATACATGTCACAATGACATGTATATATATATGTATGTGTTCTATGTGTATATATCTATTCTTTCTAGTCTTTATTAAAGCTGTCAGTGTGATTTTACAGTATAGCCGGGATGAATTGCCGGCTTTTCTAAAGGACACCGATGCGATTTCATCGCAAGTCACACAGTGTGGTCCGTTTGTAATCAGATTTTTCATCGCTCCCATAGACTTGCATTGGCGATTGTCGACCGACAATCGGTGACAGTGGCAGCATGCTGCGATTGTACACGGACGTTTAAAACGGACCACAAAAAATCTGATACTGGGAGCTGCTCCATAGATTAACATAGGTCCGACTGCAATGCGATATTTCATCGCATTGCAGTCGTCCGATTTTGTCGCCAGTGTGACTCCGGCCTTAGATAGCAAAGGACATGAAAAGACATGGTTAACCCTATGTACACCAAGTGTCATTTCATGTCACCCGACATGAAATGACACTTGGTGTACATAGGGTTAACCATGTCTTTTCATGTCCTTTGCTATCTAATTTGCACAAACAATTAAATCAGACTATGTGTGCAAAATTTCACACCTGTAGGGGTTAATTAAAGGTGTAAATTCGTTGTAAAAAAAACGGACTTTTTTGCTACGAATTTACACCTTTAATTAACCCCTACATGTCTGAAATTTAGCACACATATACTCATGTAATTGTATGTTTCAAACATATATAAAAATACATGAAATTACATGGTTAAATGTGTGGAAACAATGTATCATTTCATGTCGGCTTCTGTGATTTCACTGAAGCCGGCAATTGAATTAGCGGCTATAACAGTATGTAGAAGTGTAAGAACTATAAATATATGTATTATATATATGTCACAATGACATATATATATATATATATATATATGTGTATATATCTATTCTTTCTTTTGGCATTTAAATACTATTCTTTTGGATCCATTATATGTCAGTTTTGCAAGCCTGCGAGAAAATCTCGCAAGTCGGATGAAAATCGGATGTTACAAGGTACACACACATGCGATTAAATCGCATCTTTGAAGGAAAATCGGATGCCAGAAGGATGTGTGATGTTTTTATTTTGATCCGATTGTCGACCGTCTAAAACGGACCGATTTTTTGTGGTTGTGTGTGACTCCAGCCTAATTTGCACAAACAATTAAATCAGACTATGTGTGCAAAATTTCACACCTGAGGGGTTAATTAAAGGTGTAAATTCGTAGCAAAAAAAGTCCGTTTTTTTTACAACGAATTTACACCTTTAATTAACCCTACAGGTGTGAAATTTTGCACACATAGTCTGATTTAATTGTTTGTGCAAATCAGATAGCAAACGACATGAAAAGACATGGTTAACCCTATGTACACCAAGTGTCATTTCATGTCGGGTTCTGCATTTTCACAAAAGCCGGCAATTGAATTAGCGGCTATTATACTATGTAGAAGTGTATAAACTACAAATATAAATATATATATATATGTGTCACAAATTCAATGACATGTATATATATATATGAGGTGTAAAATTGCTGAAAAAAAATGCGTGGGCTCCCGCCCTATTTTCGCAACCAGACAGACAAAGCCAGTGAGTGGGGGCAGATAATAATAGCCCAGAGAGGGACCATTATTTTTGCCCCCCCCGGCTACTAACATCTGCCCCCAGACACCCCAGGAAAGACAAATCTATAATTAGATTCGCCCTTTCTGGCACTTTGCCCGTCTATTCCCATTGCCTGTAGCGGTGGCGAATGGGTTAATATGGGGTTAAAGCCACCTTGCTATTGAAAGGTGACCTTAAGCCAGGTTAATAATTGAGAGCTGTCAATTAGACAACTATCAATTATTAATCCTATTGCATGAAATAAAAATAAAACACACACACTTTAATTAAAAATCATTTTAATGAAATAAAGACACATGTTTTTGACCATCTTTTATTTTACTGCAAAAACCATTTCCTGTAATAAAAATAAAATAAAAAAGCAAAATTATTCTTACCTATCCCATGCACAGTCAGGTCCCACGGTGTAATCCTTCAGAAAGGGTTAATGTTTACTGCAGGGACCGCAGCTAATGCTGCAGCCTCACAGTAAACCCCAAATGAATGAGTTCCTCTCCTGCCTGACAGGAGAGTAAAGGCTGGGTGTCACATAACGATACACCAGCGATCCCGACAACGATATGCACTTGTCAGGATCGCTGGTGTATCGCTACATGATCGCTGCTGAGCTGCCAAACAGGCAGCGATCTGGGACAGCGACACTGCGGGTAACATCGCTTAAGGGCCCGTCTCACATAGCGATATCGCTACCGAGATCGCTGCTGAGTCACTAGTTTTGTGACGCAGCAGCGAGCTCACCAGCGATATCGCTGTGTGTGACATTCAGCGACGATCAGCCCCCCTGCCGGGTATCGCTGATCGTCGCAGAACTGTCAGGACCTTTTGTTGATCGCTGGTTTCCCTCTGACAGGCACGCATCGCTGCGTGTGACAGGCGGGAGACCAGCGATCCGCTGGTAACCAAGGTACACAGCGGGTTTCCAGGCACCGCGCAGCGCTTGGAAACCCGCTGTGTACCTTGGATACCAGCTCCCTGCATCAGGGCGCTGGTATCCAAGGTACACAGCGGGTTTCTAGGCACAGCCCCGCGCCTGGAAACCCGCTGTGTACCTTGGTTACCAGCGGATCGCTGGTCTCCCGCCTGTCACACGCAGCGATGTGTGCCTGTCAGCGGGAAACCAGCGATCAAAGGTCCTGACATTTCAGCGACGATCAGCGATACCCGGCAGGGGGGCTGATCGTCGCTGAATGTCACACACAGCGATATCGCTGGTGAGCTTGCTGCTGCGTCACAAAACTAGTGACTCAGCAGCGATCTCGGTAGCGATATCGCTATGTGAGACGGGCCCTTAAGTGGAAAGCTTAATTGATTGCTTTCCACTTTCACTTCAGGTCAGCCAGGGACACAATCAGTGACGTCAGAGGGAACTGATTAACAAAAATAGGGGTTCCCTTCGAAAAAAAAATGGCGTGGGGTCCCCCTATTTTTGTTAACCAGCCAGATGAAGCAGACCGCTGAGGCCTGGATTTTCAGGCTGTTAAGGAGCCAAGATCCATGGACCTTGCCAGCCTGATAATACCAGGCCACAGCAGTCTGTATATCTTGGCTGATTAACAAAAATAGGGGATCCCCTCGAAAAAAATTGGCGTGGGGTCCCCCCTATTTTTGTTAACCAGCCAGATGAAGAAAACCGCTGAGGCCTGGATTTTCAGGCTGTTAAGGAGCCAAGATCCATGGACCTTGCCAGCCTGATAATACCAGGCCACAGCAGTCTGCATATCTTGGCTGATTAACAAAAATAGGGGATCCCCTCGAAAAAAATTGGCGTGGGGTCCCCCCTATTTTTGTTAACCAGCCAGATGAAGCAGACCGCTGAGGCCTGGATTTTCAGGCTGTTAAGGAGCCAAGATCCATGGACCTTGCCAGCCTGATAATACCAGGCCACAGCAGTCTGCATATCTTGGCTGATTAACAAAAATAGGGGATCCCCTTGAAAAAAATTGGCGTGGGGTCCCCCCTATTTTTGTTAACCAGCCAGATGAAGCAGACCGCTGAGGCCTGGTTTTTCAGGCTGGTAAGGATCCAATATCCATGGACCTTGCAAGCCTGATAATACCAGGCCACAGCAGTCTGCTTAGCTTGGCTGGTTAACAAAAATAGGGGATCCCCTCGAAAAAAAAACGGCGTGGGGATCCCCCCTATTTTTGTTAACCAGCCAAGTAAAATGCAGACTGCTGCGGCCTGGTATTAAAAGACTGTCAAGGCCCATGGATTTTGGCCCTCAACAGCCTGATAATACCAGGCTACAGCAGCCCCACATTTGGCGCATCAAAAGATGTGCCAATTGTGGCACTTTACCCGGCTCTTCCCACTTGCCCTGTAGCGGTGGCAAGCGGGGTAATAAGGGGTTATTGTCACCGTTGATTGCACGGTGACAATAAGCCCGGTTAATAATGGAGAGGTGTCAATAAGACACCGATCCATTATTAATCCCAAAGTTATTAAATGTATAAAAAAAAGACACAGCAAGAAAAAAGTCTTTTAATGAAATAAAAGAGACAACACAGTTTTCATTTCTTTTATTACTCTCTCATTCCTGCGACGCCATCGATCTCCTGTAAAAAAGAAAAAAAACAAACCAACAGTATACCACCTGTCCGACGCAGTCCATAACGATAGTCCCACGACGATCCAGCTCTGCTACATCGCAATGACAGGCAGAGCCTGTCATTGCAACGCAGCACAGCTGATTACCTGCTTCCCCGGCGGTGACGTCATCGGACTGACTGCTTTACGGCCGCGATTACCCAGCAGTCACTGCAGTTATCGCGAGAAACTGCATGTGACCGCCGGGGAAAGAAGATGGCGGCCATGAAGCAGTGCAGGACGTGACCGCCGGAGATCTTCTGCCAGGTAAGTGCCGCTGACTCCTGACAGACCCGACCGACGGACACTGACAGTGACAGTGACAATCCCGATTCCGGTATCCGATAAGACGAAAATATCGGAACTCGGAATCGGAATTCCGATACAGCTAATATCGGCCGATACCCGATATTTGCAGTATCGGAATGCTCAACACTAGTTATAACACATTTTCATTTTTCTCCTGAACTAAGACAGATCCACACTCAACCTCTTTGAATCTTGTTAAGGATGATTAGAGGAGCAGGAAAAACGCAAAAATTTCAACTTTGAACAAGCCCAACAAAAGATATGGCCATTCGTTGCATATAGTGTTTCCCCATTCATTGGTGCCTTTGGGCCTAATTAAGTTATAACAAATTTTCATTTTTCTCCTGAAGCAAGACAGATCCACACTCAACCTCTTTGAATCTTGTTAGCGATGATTAGAGGAGCAGGAAAAACGCAAAAATTTCAACTTTGAACAAGCCCAACAAAAGATATGGCCATTCGTTTGATATAGTGGTTCCCCATTCATTGGTGCCATTGGGCCTGATTAAGATTATAACACGTTTTCATTTTTCTCCTTAACACAGATCCACAATCAACCTCTATGAATCTTGTTAGGGATGATTAAAGGAGCGAGAAAAACGCAAAAATTTCAACTTTGAACAAGCCCAACAAAAGATATGGCCATTCGTTTGATATAGTGGTTCCCCATTCATTGGTGCCATTGGGCCTAATTAAGTTATAACACATTTTCATTTTTCTCCTGAACTAAGACAGATCCACACTCAACCTCTTTGAATCTTGTTAGGGATGATTAGAGGAGCAGGAAAAAAACAATATTTCAACTTTGAACAAGCTCAACAAAAGATATGGCCATTCGTTTGATATAGTGGTTCCAAATTCAATGGAGCCATTGGGCCTGATTAAGTTATAATACGTTTTCATTTTTCTCCTGAAGTAAGTCATAGCCACACTCAACCTCTTTGAATCTTGTTAGGGATTAGAGGAGCAGGAAAAACGCAAAAATTTCAACTTTGAACAAGCCCAACTAAAGATATGGCCATTCGTTTGATATAGTGTTACCCATTTCATTGGTGCCATTGGGCCTGATTAAGTTAAAACACGTTTTCATTTTTCTTCTGAAGACAGATCCACACTCACCTCTTTGAATCTTGTTAGCGATGATTAGAGGAGCAGGAAAAACGCAAAAATTTCAACTTTGAACAAGCCCAACAAAAGATATGGCCATTCGTTTGATATAGTGGTTCCCCATTCATTGGTGCCATTGGGCCTGATTAAGTTAGAACACGTTTTCATTTTTCTCCTGAAGTAAGACAGATCCACACTCAACCTCTTTGAATCAACCCTTTGAATTTTCTTAGGGATGATTAGAGGAGCAGGAAAAACGCAAAAATTTCAACTTTGAACAAGCCCAACAAAAGCTATGGCCATTTATTTGATATAGTGGTTCTCCATTCATTAGTGCCATTGGCCTGATTAAGTTAAAACACGTTTTCATTTTTCTTCTGAAGACAGATCCACACTCATCCTCTTTGAATCTTGTTAGTGATGATTAGAGGAGCAGGAAAAACGCAAAAATTTCAACTTTGAACAAGCCCAACAAAAGATATGGCCATTCGTTTGATATAGTGGTTCTCCATTCATTGGTGCCATTGGGCCTAATTAAGTTAGAACACGTTTTCATTTTTCTCCTGAAGAAAGGCAGATCCACACTCAAACTCTTTGAATCTTGTTAGGGATGATTAAAGGAGCAGGAAAAACGCAAAAATTAATATTTGAACAAGCCCAACAAAAGCTATGGCCATTCATTTGATATAGTGGTTCTCCATTCATTAGTGCCATTGGCCCTGATTATGTTATAACACGTTTTCATTTTTCTCCTGAAGACAGATACACACTCATACTCTTTGAATCTTGTTAGGGATGATTAGAGCAGGAAAAACGCAAAAATTTCAACTTTGAACAAGCCCAACAAAAGATATGGCGATTCGTTTGATATAGTGGTTCCCCATTCATTGGTGCCATTGGGCCTGATTAAGTTAGAACACGTTTTCATTTTTCTCCTGAAGACAGATCCACACTCAACCTCTTTGAATCTTGTTAGTGATGATTAGAGGAGCAGGAAAAACGCAAAAATTTCAACTTTGAACAAGCCCAACAAAAGATATGGCCATTCGTTTGATATAGTGGTTCTCCATTCATTGGTGCCATTGGGCCTGATTAAGTTAGAACACGTTTACATTTTTCTCCTGAAGACAGATCCACACTCAACCTCTTTGAATCTTGTTAGGGATGATTAGAGCAGGAAAAACGCAAAAATTTCAACTTTGAACAAGCCCAACAAAAGATATGGCGATTCGTTTGATATAGTGGTTCCCCATTCATTGGTGCCATTGGGCCTGATTAAGTTATAACACGTTTTCATTTTTCTCCTGAAGTAAGACAGATCCACACTCAACCTCTTTGAATCATGTTAGGGATGATTAGAGGAGCAGGAAAAAACAAAAAATTTCAACTTTGGACAAGCCCAAAAAAAGATATGGCCACTCGTTTGATATAGTGATTCCCCATTCATTGTTGCCATTGGGCCTGATTAAGTTATAACACATTTTCATTTTTCTCCTGAAGCAAGACAGATCCACACTCAACCTCTTTGAATCTTGTTAGCGATGATTAGAGGAGCAGGAAAAACGCAAAAATTTCAACTTTGAACAAGCCCAACAAAAGATATGGCCATTCGTTTGATATAGTGGTTCCCCATTCATTGGTGCCATTGGGCCTGATTAAGTTATAACACGTTTTCATTTTTCTCCTTAAGTAAGACAGATCCACACTCAACCTCTATGAATCTTGTTAGGAATGATTAAAGGAGCGAGAAAAACGCAAAAATTTCAACTTTGAACAAGCCCAACAAAGATATGGTTACTCGTTTGATATAGTGGTTCCCCATTCATTGGAGCCATTGGGCCTGATTAAGTTATAACACGTTTTCATTTTTCTCCTGAAGTAAGACAGATCCACACTCAACCTCTTTGAATCCTGTTAGGGATGATTAGAGGAGCAGGAAAAACGCAAAAATTTCAACTTTGAACAAGCCCAGCAAAAGATATGGCCATTCGTTTGATATAGTGGTTCCCCATTCATTGGTGCCATTGGGCCTAATTAAGTTATAACACATTTTCACTTTTCTCCTGAACTAAGACAGATCCACACTCAACCTCTTTGAATCTTGTTAAGGATGATTAGAGGAACAGGAAAAACGCAAAAATTTCAACTTTGAACAAGCCCAACAAAAGATATGGCCATTCGTTGGATATAGTGGTTCCCCATTCATTGGTGCCTTTGGGCCTAATTAAGTTATAACACATTTTAATTTTTCTCCGGAAGCAAGACAGATCCACACTCATCCTCTTTGAATCTTGTTAGGGATGATTAGAGGAGCAGGAAAAAAACAAAAATTTCATCTTTGAACAAGCCCAACAAAAGATATGGCCATTCGTTTGATATAGTGGTTCCCCATTCATTGGTGCCATTGGGCCTAATTAAGTTATAACACATTTTCATTTTTCTCCTGAAGTAAGACAGATCCACACTCAACCTCTTTGAATCTTGTTAAGGATGATTAGAGGAGCAGGAAAAACGCAAAAATTTCAACTTTGAACAAGCCCAACAAAAGATATGGCCATTCGTTGGATATAGTGGTTCCCCATTGATTGGTGCCTTTGGGCCTAATTGAGTTATAACACATTTTCATTTTTCTCTGGAAGCAAGACAGATCCACACTCAACCTCTTTGAATCTTGTTAGGGATGATTAGAGGAGCAGGAAAAAAACAAAAATTTCAACTTTGAACAAGCCCAACAAAAGATATGGCCATTCGTTTGATATAGTGGTTCCAAATTCATTGGAGCCATTGGGCCTGATTAAGTTATAACTAGTGTTGAGCGATACTGCTCGATATCTAAAAATATCGATCGGAATGGTATCGCCGATATCACTAAATATCGTCGATATCCGATTCCGATACTGGAAGTCCCATGTAAGTCTATGGGAACCAAATATCGACATTAAAAAACCCATTCTTGCCTTGTTGGTTAATTGTACATGAAGGAAAACAACAAAGACTAATGTAGAATGTATTGGGGGAGGTTGAGGAGACAATAAAGGCATACATGTTTAACCCAATGCATTGGAATAGCATTAATATATTTTTTTTTAAATACGTTTGGATTGACTAACAAATTGACAATGTTGTTAACCTTTTTTCTATTTTGGCAAATATGTATGTTTCACAACTTCCATGCTCTTCACCTTTTTAACTTTTGCCAGTGCCACACTTTCTCCTTCATAATCTTCAGCAGCATCATCTTTCTCATCAAATTATTCTTCATCTTCACCTTCTTAATCTTCTTCTTAAACTTCTTGCTATTCATGTTTTTGTTTACATTACTCATATTGTTATTATTAAACTAATTAATCTTCTTCATATTCAAATTCTTCATCTTCTTCCTCTTCATCTTCTTCATCATATTCTTATTTGTGACAGAGATTCCTGTACTTGTAATCTGTAAAAGTATGAATTGTTCATCCTTCCGTTCTTGCTGTCACAAAAGATTTAAATTACAACAGTATTTGTCCATGTTCAGTTTAGCCTGCAGCAGCAGGCATTTTCCAGGGGCACCACGAGGAGGAACGGACTCACCCCCATACACTGCTTAGTCTTCTTCTGCTTAGAATTTAGAGCAATATTTTGCTCTTCATTTTGGTCTTATACTTCATGTTCTTCTGCTTTTTGATCTTCTGCTTATTGTTCTTCTGTCTCTTGTTCTGTATCTTGTAGTTTGTCTTAACCTTCTTTGTCCTGTTGGTGATCTTCTTCTGGGTAATCTTTTATTTTTTCTTTGTGATGGTGTTCAGGCTGGTTGGCTTCATGCTCGTCGTCCTTGTTGTCGTCATCTTCTTCTGGGTGGTCTTTAAGGTCGTCTAATTTCCGAGAACCAGCTGACGTTACTGGAACCCTGACGGGTATCAGATGGAGCAAGAGACAATGGAAGTAACGAGAACCAGCTGACTGTGCTGGAACCTGGAGGGGCAGCAGAAGGAAAAGAGGCAATGTCACAACCGAGTACCAGCTGACGTTACTGTGACACGGTTACTAAGCAGGAGGTACCTGTGCTCCAAAGCACTACCAAGGACCAGCAGACGTTGGTGGAACTCGGATACGGAGATGGAGGCACCTAGGCCAAAGGCACTGGGGAGAACCAGTTGATGGTACTGGACCCCGGACGGGTAGCAGAAGGAAAAGAGGCAATGTCACAACCGAGTACCAGCTGACGTTACTGTGACACGGTTACTAAGCAGGAGGTACCTGTGCTCCAAAGCACTACCAAGGACCAGCAGACGTTGGTGGAACTCGGATACGGAGATGGAGGCACCTAGGCCAAAGGCACTGGGGAGAACCAGTTGACGGTACTGGACCCCGGACGGGTAGCAGAAGGAAAAGAGGCAATGTCACAACCGAGTACCAGCTGACGTTACTGTGACACGGTTACTAAGCAGGAGGTACCTGTGCTCCAAAGCACTACCAAGGACCAGCAGACGTTGGTGGAACTCGGATACGGAGATGGAGGCACCTAGGCCAAAGGCACTGGGGAGAACCAGTTGATGGTACTGGACCCCGGACGGGTAGCAGAAGGAAAAGAGGCAATGTCACAACCGAGTACCAGCTGACGTTACTGTGACACGGTTACTAAGCAGGAGGTACCTGTGCTCCAAAGCACTACCAAGGACCAGCAGACGTTGGTGGAACTCGGATACGGAGATGGAGGCACCTAGGCCAAAGGCACTGGGGAGAACCAGTTGACGGTCCTGGACCCCGGACGGGTAGCAGAAGGAAAAGAGGCCATGTCACAACCGAGTACCAGCTGACGTTACTGTGACACGGTTACTAAGCAGGAGGTACCTGTGCTCCAAAGCACTACCAAGGACCAGCAGACGTTGGTGGAACTCGGATACGGAGATGGAGGTACCTAGGCCAAAGGCACTGGGGAGAACCAGTTCATGGTACTGGACCCCGGACGGGTAGCAGAACGCACCCATGAAAATGTAAGTTGACAGGACGCAAGCCGTCCGCAGTTACCGAATCACACAGTCCTACAGTGGGTGCTTGTCCTATTGTCACAATGGAAACAGCCTTTATTTACATATCCCACAGCACACATAGGAATCACCTAAACTGCAGGCACCATAGAGTCGGCTAACCCGAATGCAACACGACAGCACAACTTATTGGAGGATAATTGACGTTCACACTGCCAGGAAACAGCTGTCGTGCTGTAACCAGGCTGGCCAGGAGTCAGTACCCCTGCCAATTACTTACGAGCAACAAATGGCGGTGTTGTAGCCCAGGGAGTAGAGTTCAGGTGGTAGAAAGATGAACATAACAGGAGACATGGAAAACGTTGCCAAACAGTTATTTAATCTGAAAACGGACAGGCAAATTCAGGTGAGATCCATGCCTTGTTCATTTTCAGAAAAGTAAGCCGGTCTACATTCTCTGAGGATAGTCGCATGCGACGGTCTGTTACTACACCACCTGCAGCACTAAAGACGCGCTCAGATAATACACTGGCAGCAGGGCAAGCCAGCACCTCCAATGCATACTGGCTAAGCTCTGGCCATGTATCCAACTTAGAGACCCAAAATTTGAAAGGGGAAGAGGCATCTGGGAGTACACTTAGAGGGAAAGCCAAGTAGTCTGTCACCATCTTACGGAAACGTTTCTTCCTGGTGACTGGAGCCGTCTCGGATGGTGTAGACCTTGCTGGCGCTGTCACAAAACTTCGCCACATTTCTAACATACAGCTCTTGCCCTGTGCAGAGGCGCTGCTTGTGCTCCCTCTTGTTGTAGAGGTGTCTACACTGCCTCGACGCACAGAGCTGCTTTGTAAAGCAGTAGCAGCAGCAGCAGCTCTCTCGGCTGGAATGTACAACAGTATGGATTGCACCAGTGTGTTTGGTACTCCTGCATTTTACGGTCCCGGTTCCCCGGTGTGATGAGGGTTTGTAAGTTGTCCCGGTAGCGAGGGTCTAGGAGGGTGTACACCCAATAATCTGACGTGGTGAGAATGTGGGCGATGCGGCGGTCGTTTCTCAGGCACTGAAGCATGAAATCAACCATGTGCTGCAGACTCCCAACTGGCCAACAAAGGCTGTCCTCTGGAAGAGGCGTCATCTCTGCCTCCTCTGCATCACCCCACCCTCGCTCTACATACTGACTAGAGCGTTGTGTACCTCCCTCTGTAGGGATTTCTTCCTCCTCCATTGACTCCTCCTCCTCATCCTCCTCACAAAGTGAGCCCTGCCCAGCCCTTTGTGAGGAACCACGTTGCGCTGACTGTCCTGAAGGTAATTGAATTTGTGACTCCTCATCCTCCACCTCTTCCAAAACCTCTTCCTTTAGTGCTTTCAGTGATTTCTGAAGCAGGCAGATAAGGGGGACAGTCATGCTGACTAGTGCATCATCTGCACTCGCCATCCGCGTTGAGACATCAAACGCACGCAAAACGTCGCAGATGTCCTTCATAGAGGCCCACTCAGTAGTGGTGAAGTGTGAACGGCGCAAATTGCGAGTTGATTGCGCCTGTTGCAGCTGATACTCCATTACTGCTGGCTGCTGCTCACACAACCGCTCCAACATATGTAACGTGGAATTCCACCTGGTGGGTACGTCACATATGATGCGATGTTCAGGAAGGCGAAATCTGACTTGCAGAGCTGCAATGCGCGATCTGGCCATGCTGGAACGTCGCAAGTGAGCGCACTCTAGGCGGACCTTGTGCAGCAGTGCATCAAGATCCGGATAGTCCCTCAAAAAACTCTGCACGACCAAGTTGAGCACATGTGCCAGACATGTTATGTGAGTGAGGTTGCCAAGGCCCAGAGCTGCCACCAGATTTCGGCCATTGTCACACACTACCAAGCCTGGCTGGAGATTAGCTGACAAAAACCACACGTCGCTCTCCTGCTTGATGGCATCCCAGAGCTCCTGCGCTGTGTGGCTTCGATTCCCCATGGAAATTAATTTCAGGACGGCCTGTTGACGTTTGGCCACGGCTGTGCTCATATCGGTCGCAACAGGTAAGCGTTCACGGGTCCATGTGGAGGTATACCGTGACGGCTCGTGCAGCGATGATTCTGAGGAACTGGAGTAGGAGGAGGAATCAATGTGTACAGACTGGATTCCTGCAATCCTTGGAGTTGGCAGAACACGTACAGCGCCACTGGCAAGATCTGTACCCGGCTCCACAACATTGACCCAATGGGCAGTGAGGGAAAGGTATCGTCCCTGGCCATGGGTACTGGTCCACGCATCGGTGGTCAGGTGGACCCTGCTACTGACGGCGTTTAGTAGCGCATGTTTAATGTTTCCCTCGACATGTTTTTGCAGAGCAGGGACGGCTTGCCTGCTGAAATAAAATCGGCTTGGCACATTATATTGTGGGACTGCCAATGCCATAAAGTTCCTGAAACTGTCAGTCTCCACCAGCCTGAATGACAGCATTTCAAGGGACAGGAGTTTTGCAATGCCAGCATTCAGAGCCTGTGCTCGTGGATGGTTTGCCGAGTATGGCCGTCTTTTATCCCATGCCTGTGGTACCGATGGCTGTTTTGTGGTCTGGGAGTGTGACGATGACTGTGAACTAGCTGCTGTGGGTGGAATAACAGTTTGTCTATGGACAACAGTGACCGAGGTTCTTCCATGGAGATCCTGTGAGGAAGCCGAACCAGGTGTGTGTGAGCTGGAGGTAGAGGCTCCAACACGACCTGAAGATGTAGGTGCTGCTGTAGGTTGGCCTACATCTCCAGTGTGTCTTTGTAACTCAGCTACGTGCTTTGTCCGTACATGTTTCCACATATTTGTGGTATTCAGGTTACTGATATTTTTACCTCTTTTAAATTTTTGCTTACACAGCTTGCATTGAACATAGCAAATATCATCTACAAGTCTGTCAAAAAAGGACCACGCAGTGCAAGTCATGGGAGCGCCAATTTTGACATTTCTAAGAGAACTGCTCCCAACAGTGCCAAACTGGAGGCTACAGGCAAGCGAGTCTGCAGCCTACCTCTCCCTTCTCTTTGTACCGTTGGGACAATCTCTTCCTCAGAGCTGCTCCCACCACCTTCCTGTTGCTCACGCCATGTTGGGTCTCGGACTTCATCATCTCCACTACCCTCTTCCAACACCTGCTGCTGTTGGATGGTCTGGGCAGCACCATGCTCCACAAAACCTGGCACCTGAGTCTCATCATCATCATAAGATGCGTTCTGCGGTGTGCTGTCCATCGGCACTGGCTCACCCGCCTCTTCAGATTGAGAGAGACACAGCTGTTGCGCATCACTGCATACTCCCTCTTCTTCAAATTGCAGAATGCTGCTTGCCTGTGCCCGTGTTTGCGAGCCAACAGATTCTGAGAACAGAAGCAGAGACTCAGCTGGCTCCTGTACAGAACTCTCTGACTGCCTGGGCAATTTGACAGGCGGTGAACAGACAGATGGTTGCTCAACAGTGTTGTGTTCCTGAGAGGAGGTGGAAGGAATTGAAGTTGATGCATTGGCTGCCATCCAACCAACAACGGCTTCAATTTGTTCTTCCCGCAGCAGGGGGGCACGCCGAGCTCCTACCAAAGTGCGCATAGAGGAACGCTCATGGGTAAAACTGGTGGATGCTGTGTCACTGAGGGCGGCAGCAGCCACAGAATCCCCACGTCCTCTCCCTGCTGAAACTCCACGGCCACGACCACGTACCTTACTCACTGACTTCTTCATCTTGGTAGATTGATAAAGAAAGTCAGAAAAGTTATAAGGCCTAAGTGTGGTTATTACGCAGAGACTGAAGTGAACACTGAAACACAACTGTTCACAATCTGTGAAAGGCTACTCCTTTGTCTACTTTTATAGTGTTTGCAACCAATGTATTGGATACGGATGGAAGCGCGTCACACTAATAGATTATATTTTAAATGGAATGGAGCAGAACCAATTGGAGATAAATGAAAAGGATGAGGCACTGAGACACGCTCAGCAGAGTACAAGCAGCAGTGCTTGAACAAGTAACTGGAGCATGATGTGCACTCAAAAAATAAAAAACACAGACTGAAGTGAACACTGAAACACAACTGTTCACAATCTGTGAAAGGCTACTCCTTTGTCTACTTTTATAGTGTTTGCAACCAATGTATTGGATACGGATGGAAGCGCGTCACACTAATAGATTATATTTTAAATGGAAAGGAGCAGAACCAATTGGAGATAAATGAAAAGGATGAGGCACTGAGACACGCTCAGCAGAGTACAAGCAGCAGTGCTTGAACAAGTAACTGGAGCGTGATGTGCACTCAAAAAATAAAAAACACAGACTGAAGTGAACACTGAAACACAACTGTTCACAATCTGTGAAAGGCTACTCCTTTGTCTACTTCTTTAGTGTTTGCAACCAATGTATTGAATACGGATGGAAGCGCGTCACACTAATAGTTAAATTGCATGGAGCTGCAAGAATTACACTGAAGAAAAAAAAAGAGTCTGTGAGTGACACGTGCAGATGCCTACAGACAGCGTTGCATGCAGAGCAAACTGCAGCGTCACCTGCACTCACACACACCTTGCAGAGCTGTTAAAACAACACTGCAGGCAAAAGGAAGCTTTACACAGCGGTTGGTGCTAGCCTGCCTACAGCACAGTACACTAAATCGCAATCTCTAACTGTCCCTCAGAGTCAGCACAGCAGCGTTCTGTCCCTTACTGAATTCACAGCACAGTGACGCTAAAATGGCGGCGGCGCCTTTTATAGTGCATTCTGACATCATTTCAGCATCCAATCACAGCCATGCCATTAGTTAACATGACCGCAGCAGTACAGGATGTGCCCACATGTAACGGGTCTGGTAGGCGGAACCTCTGAGCTTTATTATACAAGAAGGCTTTCCTTGTAAAGGAGCGGGTGGCGCCCGGGGAGACGGATAGGAAGTCACGGCAAGTGACAGGGACAGTCTCTGGACAGACGGGAAGGAGTCACGGCAAGTGAGCGGGGCAGTCTCTGATATACGGACAGGTAGTCACGGCAAGTGACCGGGGCAGTCTCTGGATAAACGGACAGGTAGTCACGGCAAGTGACCGGGGCAGTCTCTGGGTAAACAGGCAGGTAGTCACGGCAAGTGACCGGGCAGTCTCTGGGTAAACAGGCAGGGAGTCACGGCAAGTGACCGGGGCAGTCTCTGGGTAAACAGGCAGGGAGTCACGGCAAGTGACCGGGGCAGTCTCTGGATAAGTAGGCAGGGAGTCACGGCAAGTGACCGGGGCAGTCTCTGGATAGGTAGGCAGGGAGTCACGGCAAGTGACCGGGGCAATCTCTGGAAAGACAGGCAGGTATATACGACCTGAGATGGTGGAGCCTCCCGGTAGGCTAGCAGGATGGTGGCAGATGAATGCTCCCAAGTGAGCAGGCGAGAGTCTTTGGAATAGCCGAGGATCACCGCATGTGACGTCCGAACCTCCGGGTAGAGCTGCAGTCAGATGGCAGATGAACGCCCCAAGTGAGCAGGCGAGAGTCTCTGGATTAGCCGAGGATCACCGCATGTGACGTCCGGTCCTCCGGGTAGGGCTGCAGTCAGATGGCAGATGAGCGCTCCCAAGTGAGCAGGCGAGAGTCTCTGGGATAGTTGATGGTCACCACCGGTGACGGCCGAACCTCCAGGTAGGCTTGCGGACAGGTAACAGACAGCAAACGGGCAGGGAACAGGCAGGTAACTGGTAACGGCACCTGAGGGCTGAAGCAGAGTAAAACAGTGCAACAACAACATTGCTCGGGCACCTCCATTAAGGAGGAAGTACTTTATATAGGGTGGAGTCCTCCGGCATTGGCCGGGGAACTTTTGAAAAATGCGCGCGGCCCCTTTAAGAGCGGGGGAGCACGCGGGCGCGCGCCTAAGTCCGGAAGCAGGGAAGGAGCGCGCGGCCCCAGCAGGAGGGAAGGAGGACGCTGAGCGCGGGTAAGGGGGCGACGTCCCTGCCTGGCAGAGGACGCTGTTGCAGGGGAGCAGCTTCCCTGCCTGGCAGAGGGCAGGGACGTCGGCGCTACAGTACCCCCCCTCTAGGCCCCCCCTTCTTTAGGCCAGAAAGAAATTTAGCTAGGATGAGAGGGGCATGGATGTTCTCCCGAGGCTCCCACGTTCTCTCCTCAGGACCAAACCCCTTCCAATCCACCAGAAAATAGGTCTTTCTTCCTACCCTTTTTGTGGCCAAAATGTTCTCTACCTCAAATTCATCTTCAGCAGACACTGGAGCAGGAGGTGTACTTGTCGATCTGACAAAAGAGTTAAGTACCACCGGTTTGAGGAGAGATACATGGAAGGAGTTAAGAATCCGCAAATTGGCCGGGAGTTTCAATTTATAGGACACAGGGTTGATCTGACTGATGATTTCAAAAGGACCGATGAACCGAGGACCTAACTTGTAGGAAGGAATCTTGAGCCGGACATACTTGGACGAGAGCCAGACCTTATCCCCAGGACGGAATTGAGGAGGATCCAGACGTTTTTTGTCAGCATGTCTTTTCATGCGCTCGGATGACCGAATGAGAGCTGACCGGGTACTCTCCCATATGGAGGAAAATTCCTTAATCAGAGATTCCGCAGCTGGATTGTCCACAGAGATGGAGACAGGAACAGGGATCCGAGGGTGTTGACCGAAGACTACAAAAAACGGAGATTTGGAGGAAGATTCGCTCTCGTGATTGTTGTAAGAGAATTCGGCCCAAGGCAGGAGATCCACCCAGTCAGAATGGTGGGCATTAACGAAGTGCCGGAGATAACTGGTCAGATTCTGATTGATTCGCTCGACTTGTCCATTGGACTGCGGGTGGTAAGCGGAGGAGAAATCCAGGGTGACGTCTAGCAACTTACAAGTGGCTCTCCAGAAACGTGAGGTGAACTGCACCCCACGATCTGACACAATGTGACGAGGCAGACCATGAAGACGGAAGATGTGGCGGATAAAGTCTTTAGCCAGCTTGGGTGCAGACGGAAGCCCTGGCAGGGGAATGAAGTGAGCCATCTTGGAAAATCGGTCAACGACCACCCAAATGACCGTACAACCAGCAGAGACGGGAAGATCCGTTATGAAGTCCATGGCTATATGCTGCCAGGGGCAGCGGGTACAGGAAGCAGGAGAAGACGGCCGGCAGGCAGATGTCTCGGAACTTTGTTGCGGGCACAGGAGGCACAGGCAGAAACAAAGTCTATTACATCCTTATGCAGGGTAGGCCACCAGTAATGCCGGGTAATGAGCTGGAGGGTCTTTTTCTGACCAGCGTGGCCAGCTAGTTTAGACGAATGACCCCAGCGCAGGATCCTCTCCCGATCAGGTTCCGATACGAACGTCTTACCAGGAGGAAGACGATTTAGACTCAGGGGAGCCACCTGCATCACTCTGGTGGGATCGATGATATGTTTAGGTTCCTCCTCGAGATCCGACACCAGAAAAGACCGGGACAAGGCATCCGCCTTGATGTTCTTGTCGGCTGGGCGAAAATGTAACAAAAAATCGAAGCGGGCAAAAAACAAGGACCACCGGGCTTGGCGAGGGTTAAGCCTCTGGGCATGCTGGAGGTAAGCCAGATTCTTGTGGTCAGTGTAAATGATTACCGGATGAAGAGCCCCCTCGAGTAGGTAACGCCACTCCTTTAATGCCAGCTTGATGGCCAATAACTCTCGGTCTCCTATGGAGTAATTGCGCTCAGAAGAGGAGAAGAGTTTGGAGAAGAAGCCGCAAGATACCATCCTCCCGGATGAAGATTTTTGAGTAAGTACCGCTCCGGCTCCAGAAGAGGAAGCGTCCACCTCCAGGAAGAACTGCTTGTTGCCATCCGGGCGATGCAGCACTGGAGCGGAAGAGAAGGCCTGTTTTAAGGACAGAAAGGCCTCTTCTGCTTCGGGCTTCCACTGTTTGGGGTTAGCATCCTTGCGGGTGAGCGCGGAGATTGGAGCAGTCCGGGAAGAGAAGTGCGGTATGAAGAGGCGGTAATAATTGGCGAATCCCAGGAATCGCTGAATGGCCTTCAACCCCTCCGGTCGGGGCCATTTCTCGATGGCAGATAGTTTCTCCGGATCCATTCGTAGGCCAGTCTGAGAAATGATGTAGCCCAAAAACGGAAGCGAGGTCTGCTCAAAGAGGCACTTCTCATATTTGGCGAAGAGGTGATTCTGCCTGAGCCTGAGCAGAACCTGACGAACATCCCTCCGGTGAGACTGGAGATCCGGAGAGAAGACCAAGATGTCGTCTAGGTACACCACAACGCAGGAGTAGAGAAGGTCTCGGAATATGTCATTGACCAACTCTTGAAAGACTGCCGGAGCATTACAGAGACCAAAGGGCATCACCAAATACTCGTAGTGGCCGTCTCGGGTGTTGAATGCCGTCTTCCATTCATCTCCCTGACGGATACGGACTAGGTTATATGCTCCACGAAGATCCAGTTTGGTGAAGATTCTAGCCCCCCTCAGACGATCAAACAATTCTGGAATGAGCGGAAGAGGGTACTTATTCTTCACTGTGATCAAGTTTAGGCCTCTGTAGTCAATACAGGGACGGAGAGAGCCGTCTTTCTTTTTGACGAAGAAGAAACCTGCTCCCGCTGGGGAGGTAGATTTCCGGATGAATCCCTTGGCCAAATTCTCCTCGATATATTCGGACATCGACCTAGTCTCAGCAGCGGACAATGGGTAAATACGCCCACGGGGAGGCGTAGTACCGGGTAGTAGGTCGATCGGGCAATCATACGGTCTGTGAGGAGGTAATGTCTCTGCTTCCTTTTATTAAAGACATCAGCGAATGACCAATATGGAATCGGGAGCCCTGGTAGATTAGCTGGTGTAGGAGAAGGACGGACGGGATGAACAGGAACCAAACACGTTTTGTGACAGTCCTGTCCCCAGCGAAGGATCTCTCCAGTCTGCCAGTCGAGCACGGGTGCATGCTTTTGGAGCCAAGGCAGACCTAGTAAGAAAGCGTGAGAGAGTCCTGGCAGAACATGAAACGAGATACTCTCCGAATGCAGCATTCCCACCTGCAGGGTTATAGCTTCAGTGATAAGATGGATGGGACATGGTAGGAGACCCCCATCCACAGCAGCAACAGATACTGGTTCGACCAGAGGTCTGGTAGGAATGTGATATTTTTCCACTAGAGCCTGTGAAACAAGATTCCCGGCTGCTCCAGAATCAAGTTGGGCTAGTTCGAAATAACGGTTCTCACCAAGAAGAATTGAGACTGACAGCAGCAGGGATGAAGAGGATTTATTCTTGTCTAGGTTGACTTCTCCGAGCGAACCTAGACACAGGCGTTTCCCGACCTCTCCGGACAGGTACGGATCCGGTGCTCCTTACTGCCACAGTAGAAGCAACTCCCCTCAGTACGACGTAAGTCCTGACGGGCTTTGACCATCTTGGTCTGGTCGACCTGCATAGGCTCAGCATTGTGCACCTGGGGAGAAACGGAAGGAGTTATAGGTCTCTGAAAAGAAGGTGCTAGACGAGGAAACCTTCTCTCACGGGTGACCTCTTTGGCACGCTCCTGGAACCGTAGATCAATTCGATTGGCAAGAGTTATTAGGTCATCGAGAGAGGTTGGGATGTCCCGACCGGCAAGTTCGTCTTTAATACGGCCGGACAGACCCTCCCAGAAAACCGATATCAGAGCGTCATTGTCCCAAGCCAGCTCCGAGGCAAGGGTACGGAACCGTATGGCATATTGACCAACGGTGAGGCTTTCCTGACGGAGACGCAGCAGAGATGATGCAGAGGAGGTCTTCCGTCCGGGTTCGTCGAATACCTTCCGGAAGGCCGAGAGGAAAGCGGGCAGGTCAGACACCAGAGGATCCTCCCTCTCCCATAGAGTATTAAGCCAGGCCAGAGCCTCTCCGGTGAGATGGGACATGATGAAGGCAATTTGGCCCGGTCGGAGTTAAACTGGTGTGCTAGGAGTTCAAAATGCAGGGTACACTGGTTAATGAAACCCCGAGCCAGAGCTGGATCGCCTCTGAACCGAGGAGGAGCTGAGAGTCGAGGTCCAGGAATGGAAACCACGGAACTGGTAAGCAGCGGGACTGCCGGATTGCGAGTCATGGCGCCCGCGGAGGTTGTTAGTGAAGTAGTCAGGGTGCCCAGGCGGGAATTAACATTCCGTAAGTGACCCAGGATGGACTCCTGTTGAGACCTCTGACGAGATAGTTCATGACATAGGTCCGAGAGCGAAGGGGTTTGGGTGCCACCGGGTTCCATGGCCCGAGCAAACTGTAACGGGTCTGGTAGGCGGAACCTCTGAGCTTTATTATACAAGAAGGCTTTCCTTGTAAAGGAGCGGGTGGCGCCCGGGGAGACAGATAGGAAGTCACGGCAAGTGACAGGGACAGTCTCTGGACAGACGGGAAGGAGTCACGGCAAGTGAGCGGGGCAGTCTCTGATATACGGACAGGTAGTCACAGCAAGTGACCGGGGCAGTCTCTGGATAAACGGACAGGTAGTCACGGCAAGTGACCGGGGCAGTCTCTGGGTAAACAGGCAGGTAGTCACGGCAAGTGACCGGGGCAGTCTCTGGGTAAACAGGCAGGGAGTCACGGCAAGTGACCGGGGCAGTCTCTGGGTAAACAGGCAGGGAGTCACGGCAAGTGACCGGGGCAGTCTCTGGATAAGTAGGCAGGGAGTCACGGCAAGTGACCGGGGCAGTCTCTGGATAGGTAGGCAGGGAGTCACGGCAAGTGACCGGGGCAGTCTCTGGAAAGACAGGCAGGTATATACGACCTGAGATGGTGGAGCCTCCCGGTAGGCTAGCAGGACGGTGGCAGATGAATGCTCCCAAGTGAGCAGGCGAGAGTCTTTGGAATAGCCGAGGATCACCGCATGTGACGTCCGAACCTCCGGGTAGAGCTGCAGTCAGATGGCAGATGAGCGCTCCCAAGTGAGCAGGCGAGAGTCTCTGGGATAGCTGATGGTCACCACCGGTGACGGCCGAACCTCCAGGTAGGCTTGCGGACAGGTAACAGACAGCAAACGGGCAGGGAACAGGCAGGTAACTGGTAACGGCACCTGAGGGCTGAAGCAGAGTAAAACAGTGCAACAACAACATTGCTCGGGCACCTCCATTAAGGAGGAAGTACTTTATATAGGGTGGAGTCCTCCGGCATTGGCCGGGGACCTTTTTGAAAAATGACCGCGCGGCCCCTTTAAGAGCGGGGGAGCGCGCGGGCGCACGCCCTAAGTTCGGAAGCAGGGAAGGAGCGCGCGGCCCCAGCAGGAGGGAAGGAGGACGCTGAGCGCGGGTAAGGGGGGCGACGTCCCTGCCTGGCAGAGGACGCTGTTGCAGGGGAGCAGCGTCCCTGCCTGGCAGAGGGCAGGGACGTCGGCGCTACACCACACTTCTTAGGATTCCTCATTGGCTGACTAAAATCACATTGCCTCTCAAAGAATTATGGGAACTTCCAATTCCGGTATACGATATATGGAAAATTTCGGAACTAAGTATCGAAAGGCCGAAACAGCTAATATCGGCCGATACCCGATACTTGCGGTATCGTATCGCTCAACACTAGTTATAACACGTTTTCATTTTTCTCCTGAAGTAAGACAGATCCACACTCAACCTCTTTGAATCTTGTTAGGATGAATAAGGAGAGGAAAACGCAAAAATTTCAACTTTGAACAAGCCCAACAAAAGTAGGCCATCTCGTTGATATAGTGGTTCCCCATTCATTGGTGCCATTGGGCCTATTAAGTTAAACACTTTTCATTTTCTCCTGAAAAGACAGATCCACACTCAACCTCTTTGAATTTGTTAAGGATGATTAGAGGAGCAGGAAAAACGCAAAAATTTCAACTTTGAACAACCAACAAAGATATGGCCATTCGTTGATATAGTGGTTCCCATCATTTGTGCCATTGGCCTGATTAAGTTAAACACGTTTACATTTTTCTCCTAAGTCAAGACAGATCCACACAGCACTTTGAATCTTGTTAGGATGATTAGAGGAGCAGGAAAAACGCAAAAATTTCAACTTTGAACAAGCCCAACAAAGAGTATGGCCTTCGTTTGATATAGTGGTTCTCCATTCATTGTGCCATTGGGCCTGATTAAGTTATGAACACGTTTCATTTTCTCCTGAAGTAAGACAGATCCACACTCAACCTCTTTGAATCTTGTTAGGGATGATTAGGAGCGGAAAAACGCAAAAATTTCAACTTTGAACAAGCCAACAAAAGTACGGGCAGTCTCTGTGTAATACGCTAGGGAGTCCGCATGCCTGGCAGTCCATGGGACTAAGTAGGCAAACACGTTCATAGTGATCCGCTCTCTATACGCTAGATAAGGTAGGCAAGATCCACAGGCAATACGGCATCTCGAGACGCAGGTATTGAGACTAGTGTAACCTTCCTCGGTAGGTCAACACCTGACGTAGGCAGAGAATGAAACCAAAATTAACTTGACAAGGCAACAAAAGTATGGAAAGCTCGTTTGATAATGTGGTTCCAACTTGGATGCCATTGGCCTGATTAGTACTTTCCCAAGTGAGACACTGGAATCTTGGGATAGTAGATGGAAACAACAACTTCGATGGCCAACTCAGTTAGGTCTTGCTGGTAGTAGACATGTAACAGACCACACTCAAACACTTTGAATCTGTTAGGACTGAGGTGAGCAGAGAAAAACGCAAAAATCAACATTGAACAGACCCAACAAAGATATGGCAATCTTTATATAGGTGGTTCCTCCATCATTGGCCATGGGCCTATTAAGTTAGAACATTTCATTTTCTAGTAGACAGATCCACGTCACCCTTTGAATCTGTAGGTGATAGAGGAGCAGGAAACGCCCAAAATTCAACTTGAAACAGCGCCAACAAAAGGTAGGCCATTCGTTTGGATATAGGGTACTCCCATTCAGAGGTGTGCAGGGCCCTGTTAAAGTTAACACATTTCTTTTTCTCCTGACTAAGACATCACACTCACCTCTTGAACTGTTAGGATGATTAGAGAGCAGGAAAACGCAAAAATTTCAACTTGAACAAGCCACAAAGATATGGCCATGTTTGATATAGTGGTTCCATCATTGGCCATTGGGCCTGATTAATAACACGTTTTCATTTTTCTCCTGAAGTAAGACATATCCACACTCAACCTCTTTGAATCTTGTAGGATGATTAGGGAGCAGGAAAAAGCAAAAATTTCAACTTTGAACAAGCCCAACAAAAGCATATGGCATATCGTTTGATATAGTGGTTCCCATTCATTGGTGCCATTGGGCCTAATTAAGTTATAACACATTTTCATTTTTCTCCTGAATAAGACAGATCCACACTCAACCTCTTTGAATCTTGTTAGGGATGAATAGAGGAGAGGAAAAAGCAAAAATCAACTTTGAACAAGCCCAACAAAAGTATGGCCATTCGTTTGATATAGTGGTTCCCATTCATTGTGCCATTGGCCTAATTAAGTTATAACACATTTTCATTTTTCTCCTGAAGTAAGACAGATCACACTCAACCTCTTTGAATCTTGTTAGGGATGATTAGAGGAGCAGGAAAAACGCAAAAATTTCAACTTTGAACAAGCCAACAAAAGATATGCCATTCGTTTGATATAGTGGTTCCCCATTCATTGGTGCCATTGGCCTGATTAAGTTATAACACATTTTCATTTTTCTCCTGAAGTAAGACAGATCCACACTCAACCTCTTTGAATCTTGTTAGGGATGATTAGAGGAGCAGGAAAAAAAACGCAAAATTTCAACTTTGAACAAGCCCAACAAAAGATATGGCCACTCATTTGATATAGTGGTTCCCCATTCATTGTGCCATTGGGCCTGATTAAGTTAGAACACTTTTCATTTTTCTCCTGAAGTAAGACAGATCCACACTCATCCTCTTTGAATCTTGTTAGGGATGATTAGAGGAGCAGGAAAAACGCAAAAATTTCAACTTTGAACAAGCCCAACAAAAGTATGGCCATTCTTGATATAGGATATGGCCATTCGTTTGATATAGTGGTTCCCATTCATTGGTGCCATTGGGCCTAATTAAGTTATAACACATTTTCATTTTTCTCCTGAACTAAGACAGATCCACACTAACCTTTTGAATCTTGTTAAGGATGATTAGAGGAGCAGGAAAAACGCAAAAATTCAACTTTGAACAAGCCCAACAAAAGATATGGCCATTCGTTGCATATAGTGGTTCCCCATTCATTGTGCCTTGGCCTAATTAAGTTATAACACATTTTCATTTTTCTCTGAAGCAAGACAGATCCACACTCAACCTCTTTGAATCTTGTTAGGGATGATTAGAGGAGCAGGAAAAAAACAAAAATTTCAACTTTGAACAAGCTCAACAAAAGTATGGCCATTCGTTTGATATAGTGGTTCCAATTCATTGGAGCCATTGGGCTATTAAGTTATAACACATTTTCATTTTTCTCCTGATAAGACAGATCCACACTCAACCTCTTTGAATCATGTTAGGATGATTAGAGGAGCAGGAAAAAACAAAAATTTCAACTTTGAACAAGCCCAACAAAAATATGGCCACTCGTTTGATATAGTGGTTCCCCATTCATTTGTGCCATTGGGCCTGATTAAGTTAGAACACTTTTTCATTTTTCTCCTGAAGTAAGACAGATCCACACTCAACCTCTTTGAATCTTGTTAGGGATGAATAGGAGAAGGAAAAACGCAAAAATTAATCTTTGAACAAGCCCAACAAAAGCTATGGCCATTCATTTGATATAGTGGTTCTCCATTCATTAGTGCCATTGGCCCTGATTAAGTTATAACACATTTTCATTTTTCTCCTGAAGTAAGACAGATACACACTCATCCTCTTTGAATCTTGTTAGTGATGATTAGAGGAGCAGGAAAAAAACGCAAAAATTTCAACTTTGAACAAGCCCAACAAAAGTATGGCCATTCGTTTGATATAGTGGTTCCCCATTCATTGGTGCCATTGGGCCTAATTAAGTTATAACACTTTTCATTTTTCTCCTGAACTAAGACAGATCCACACTCAACCTCTTTGAATCTTGTTAGGATGATTAGAGGAGCAGGAAAAACGCAAAAATTTCAACTTTGAACAAGCCCAACAAAAGATATGGCCACTCGTTTGATATAGTGGTTCCCATTCATTGTGCCATTGGGCCTGATTAAGTTAGAACACTTTTCATTTTTCTCCTGAAGTAAGACAGATCCACACTCAACCTCTTTGAATCTTGTTAGGGATGATTAGAGGAGCAGGAAAAAAGCAAAAATTTCAACTTTGAACAAGCCCAACAAAAGTATGGCCATTCGTTTGATATAGTGGTTCCCATTCATTGTGCCATTGGCTAATTAATTATAACAATTTCATTTTCTCTGACTAAGACGATCCACATCAACCTTTTGAATCTTGTTAGGATGATTAGAGGAGCGAAACGCAAAATTCAACTTTGAAAGCCAACAAGATATGGCATCGTTGATATAGTGGTCCATTCATTGGTGCATTGGCCGATAAGTTAACACGTTTTCATTTTTCGAAGTAAGACAGATCACACCACCTCTTGAATCTGTTAGGGATGATTAGAGGAGCAGAAAACAAAATTTCACTTTGACAAGCCCACAAAGATAGGCCATGTTTGATTAGTGGTTCACATTCATTGTGCATTGGGCTGATTAAGTTATAACACATTTATTTTTCTCTGAAGTAAGACAGATCACACTCAACCTCTTGAATCTTGTTAGGATGATTAGAGTAGAGAAAAAACAAAAATTAACTTTGAACAAGCCAAAAAGATATGGCATTCTTTGATTAGTGGTTCACATTCATTGGTGCATTGGGCCTGATTAAGTTAACCATTTATTTTTCTCCTGAAGTAAGACAGATCCACACTCAACCTCTTTGAATCTTGTTAGGATGATTAGAGTAGCAGGAAAAACCAAAAATTCAACTTTGAAAAGCCAACAAAAGTATGGCCATTCGTTGTTAGTGGTTCCCATTCATTGGTGCCATTGGCCTAATAAGTTATAACACATTTCATTTTTCTCCTGAACAAGACAGATCCACACTAACTCTTTGAATCTTGTTAGGATGATTAGAGGAGCAGAAAAACGCAAAATTTCAACTTTGACAAGCCAACAAAGATATGGCCATTCGTTGATATAGTGGTTCCCTTCATTGTGCCTTGGGCCTATTAAGTTATAACACTTTCATTTTTCTCCTGAAGAAGACAGATCCACACTCAACTCTTTGAATTTGTTAGGGATGATTAGAGGAGCAGGAAAAACAAAATTTAACTTTGAACAAGCCAACAAAAGATATGGCCATTCGTTTGATATAGTGGTTCCAATTCATTGGGCCATTGGGCCTATTAGTTAAACACTTTTCATTTTTCTCTGCATAAGACAGATCCACACTCAACCTCTTTGAATCTTGTTAGGGATGAATAGAGGAGAAGAAAAACGCAAAAATTAATCTTTGAACAAGCCCAACAAAAGCATGGCCATTCATTTGATATAGTGGTTCTCCATTCATTAGTGCATTGGCCTGATTAAGTTAAAACATTTCATTTTCTCCTGAAGTAAGACAGATACACACTCATCCTCTTTGAATCTTGTTAGTGATTGATTAGAGGAGCAGGAAAAGCAAAAATTTCAACTTTGAAACAAGCCCAACAAAAGTTATAGCCATTCGTTTGATATAGTGGTTCCCATTCATTGTAGTGGTTCCCCATTCATTGTGCCATTGGCCTGATTAAGTAGAACACGTTTCATTTTTCCGAAGTAAGACAGATCCACACTCAACCTCTTTGAATCTTGTTAGGGATGATTAGAGGAGCAGAAAAAAGCAAAAATTTCAACTTTGAACAAGCCCAACAAAAGGTATGGCCATTCGTTTGATATAGTGGTTCCCCATTCATTGGTGCCATTGGGCCTAATTAAGTTATAACACATTTTCATTTTCTCCTGAACTAAGACAGATCCACACTCAACCTCTTTGAATCTTGTTAGGGATGATTAGAGGAGCAGGAAAAAAACAAAAATTTCAACTTTGAACAAGCTCAACAAAAGATATGGCCATTCGTTTGATATAGTGGTTCCAAATTCATTGGAGCCATTGGGCCTGATTAAGTTATAACACATTTTCATTTTTCTCCTGAACTAAGACAGATCCACACTCAACCTCTTTGAATCTTGTTAAGGATGATTAGAGGAGCAGGAAAAACGCAAAAATTTCAACTTTGAACAAGCCCAACAAAAGATATGGCCACTCGTTTGATATAGTGGTTCCCCATTCATTTGTGCCATTGGGCCTGATTAAGTTAGAACACGTTTTCATTTTTCTCCTGAAGTAAGACAGATCCACACTCAATCTCTTTGAATCTTGTTAGGGATGATTAGAGGAGCAGGAAAAAAGCAAAAATTTCAACTTTGAACAAGCCCAACAAAAGGTATGGCCATTCGTTTGATATAGTGGTTCCCCATTCATTGGTGCCATTGGGCCTAATTAAGTTATAACACATTTTCATTTTTCTCCTGAACTAAGACAGATCCACACTCAACCTCTTTGAATCTTGTTAAGGATGATTAGAGGAGCAGGAAAAACGCAAAAATTTCAACTTTGAACAAGCCCAACAAAAGATATGGCCACTCGTTTGATATAGTGGTTCCCTATTCATTTGTGCCATTGGGCCTGATTAAGTTAGAACACGTTTTCATTTTTCTCCTGAAGTAAGACAGATCCACACTCAACCTCTTTGAATCTTGTTAGGGATGAATAGAGGAGAAGGAAAAACGCAAAAATTAATCTTTTGAACAAGCCCAACAAAAGCTATGGCCATTCATTTGATATAGTGGTTCTCCATTCATTAGTGCCATTGGCCCTGATTAAGTTATAACACATTTTCATTTTTCTCCTGAACTAAGACAGATCCACACTCAACCTCTTTGAATCTTGTTAAGGATGATTAGAGGAGCAGGAAAAACGCAAAAATTTCAACTTTGAACAAGCCCAACAAAAGATATGGCCACTCGTTTGATATAGTGGTTCCCCATTCATTGGTGCCATTGGGCCTGATTAAGTTAGAACACGTTTTCATTTTTCTCCAGAAGTAAGACAGATCCACACTCAACCTCTTTGAATCTTGTTAGGGATGATTAGAGGAGCAGGAAAAAAGCAAAAATTTCAACTTTGAACAAGCCCAACAAAAGGTATGGCCATTCGTTTGATATAGTGGTTCCCCATTCATTGGTGCCATTGGGCCTAATTAAGTTATAACACATTTTCATTTTTCTCCTGAACTAAGACAGATCCACACTCAACCTCTTTGAATCTTGTTAAGGATGATTAGAGGAGCAGGAAAAACGCAAAAATTTCAACTTTGAACAAGCCCAACAAAAGATATGGCCACTCGTTTGATATAGTGGTTCCCCATTCATTTGTGCCATTGGGCCTGATTAAGTTAGAACACGTTTTCATTTTTCTCCTGAAGCAAGACAGATCCACACGCAACCTCTTTGAATCTTGTTAGGGATGATTAGAGGAGCAGGAAAAAAGCAAAAATTTCAACTTTGAACAAGCCCAACAAAAGATATGGCCATTCGTTTGATATAGTGGTTCACCATTCATTGGTGCCATTGGGCCTGATTAAGTTATAACACAATTTAATTTTTCTCCTGAAGTAAGACAGATCCACACTCAACCTCTTTGAATCTTGTTAGGGATGATTAGAGTAGCAGGAAAAACACAAAAATTTCAACTTTGAACAAGCCCAACAAAAGATATGGCCATTCGTTTGATATAGTGGTTCCCCATTCATTGGTGCCATTGGGCCTAATTAAGTTATAACTAGAGTTGAGCGATACTTTCCGATATCCTAAAGTATCGGAATCGGAATGGTATCGCCGATATCACTAAAATATCGGCGATACCCGATATCGATACCGGAAGTCCCATGTAAGTCTATGGGAACAAAATATCGAAATTAAAAAAAACCCATTCTTGCCTTGTTGGTTAATTGTACATGAAGGAAAACAAGAAAGAGTAATGTAGAATGTATTGGGGAAGGTTGAGGAGACATTAAAGGCATAGATGTTTAACCCAATCAAATGGAATAGCATAAATATTTTTTTTTTTAAAGATGTTCGGATTGACGAAGAAATTGACAATGTTAACGTTTTTTATATTTTGGCAAATATGTATATTACACAACTTCCATGCTCTTCATCTTCACCTTTTTAACTTTTCACACACTTTCTCCTTCATAATCTTCTGCAGCATCATCTTTTTCATCAAATTATTCTTCATCTTCACCTTCTTTATCTTCTTCTTAAACTTCTTGCTATTCATCTTTGTTAACATTACTCATATTCTTCTTATTAAACTATTATTCTTATTCATATTCTGCTTCATCTTCTTCATCATATTCTTATTTGTGACAGAGAATCCTGTACTTGTAATCTGTCAAAGTATGAATTTTTCATCCTTCCGTTCTTGCTGTCACAAAAGATTTAAATTACAACAGTATTTGTCCGTGTTCAGTTTAGCCTGCAGCAGCAGGCATTTTCCAGGGGCACCACGAGGAGGAACGGACTCACCCCCATACACTGCTTAGTCTTCTTCTGCTTAGAATTTAGAGCATATATTTTGCTCTTCATTTTGGTCTTATACTTCATGTTCTTCTGCTTTTAGATCTTCTGCTTATTGTTCTTGTGTCTCTTGTTCCGTATCTTGTATTTGTAGCACAATCTTGTACCAGCTGATGTTACTGGACACGGTTACTAAGCAGGAGGTACCTGTGCTCCAAAGCACTACCAAGGACCAGCAGACGTTGCTGGAACTCGGATACCAAGATGGAGGCACCTAGGCCAAAGGCACTGCGGAGAACCAGCTGACGGTACTGGAACCCGGAGGGGCAGCAGAAGGAAAAGAGCCAATGGCACAACCGAGGACCAGCTGACGTTACTGGGACACGGTTACTAAGCAGGAGGTACCTGTGCTCCAAAGCACTACCAAGGACCAGCAGACGTTGCTGGAACTCGGATACCAAGATGGAGGCACCTAGGCCAAAGGCACTGCGGAGAACCAGCTGACGGTACTGGAACCCGGAGGGGCAGCAGAAGGAAAAGAGCCAATGGCACAACCGAGGACCAGCTGACGTTACTGGGACACGGTTACTAAGCAGGAGGTACCTGTGCTCCAAAGCACTACCAAGGACCAGCAGACGTTGCTGGAACTCGGATACCAAGATGGAGGCACCTAGGCCAAAGGCACTGCGGAGAACCAGCTGACGGTACTGGAACCCGGAGGGGCAGCAGAAGGAAAAGAGCCAATGGCACAACCGAGGACCAGCTGACGTTACTGAACCCCAGTAACACAGGAGCAAGTGTTGACTGTGCTAACAGCACTTCCGAGCAACAACTGGCGGTGTTGGAGCCCAGGGTCAAGGAGGATGTTTAAATACTAGATCAAGTAATTTCCTTGTTACCTGTCAATTTTAAATGTCTATACTTCAAACAAGAGAAAGATAACCTTTACTACCATAAGATGATGATTTCATTTAAACTAATATCTAGATAAATAAAGAATTGACAAACATAAACACATACATTAACATGTTGAACAGCAATGCAAACCACAAAATAAATTAGTTAAGGAATCTGCTATACGGTTGTACATAAAAGCATACAAGTACATATCTGAATCCATTAATGATGGATAAGTAACAGTATGTACACCATTTTTATTGTATAGACAATGAATGTCTGACTTCAAAACATCATCAGCATTACAAGTTATCTGTGACATTACTAAAATGTTACATTTGCTGAATAATGTCACTAAACAGTTTATACAAAATTATACAATTTCCATCATGTAATACTCATAATATGTGGCAATAATCATGTTTATTAACAAACATAACCTTTAAAAAGTGCATAGTGCATAGTGAAAATTGCTATTTATGCCTGACTGTCGACTTGCAAGCATGACAACGGATAGATAAGGTATATATAGATGAGACTGCATAGCCACAGATGGTGAATGGCGATGTAATACTGTACCTTAATAAAGTGTGCGTCACTACTACATAATTTTTTTTATATAGCTTTATAAACAGGGTACGTGGATGTATGCTTGCGCCTTTGTTTTGACGCACAGACTGCCTTCCTGCTGAGACGCGTTGGGTAGTGAACAGTTGTGTGCAGTGTTCACTGTAGTCTGAGGTTTTCCTTTTTGGAGTGCAGATCACGCTCCAGTTAGTTCTTCAACCACTGCTGGTTGTAGTCTGCTGAGCGTGTGTCACTGGCACATCCTTGAAATTTTTCTCTAATTGTTGCTGCTCCATTCTATTACAAATAAATAAAATCTATTAGTGTGACGCGCTTCCATCCGTATACAATACATTGGTTGCAAACACTATAGAAGTACACAAAGGGGCCTTTCACACCTACTGAACAGTTGTGTGCAGTGTTCACTGCAGTCTCTGCGGAATAACCACACTTAGGCCTTATAACTTTTCAGACTTTCTTTATCAATCTACCAAGATGAAGAAGGCAGGGAGTAAGGCACGTGGTCGTGGAGTTTCTTCAGGGAGAGGACGTGGGGATTCTGTGGCTGCTGCGGCCCCCAGTGACACAGCATCCACCAGTTTTCCCCGGGCCGTGAGCGTTCCTTTATGCGCACTTTTGTAGGAGCTCGGAGTACCCCCCTGCTGCGGGAAGAACAAATTGAAGCCGTTGTTGTTTGGATCTCAGCCAATGCATCGACTTCAATTGCTTCCACCTCCTCTCAGGACCACAGCACTGTTGGGCAACCATCTGTCTCTTCACCGACTGGCAAATTGCCCAGGCAGTCAGAGAGTTCTGTACAGGAGCCAGCTGAGTGTCTGCTTCTGTTCTCAGAATCTATTGGCTTGCAAACAGGGGCCCAGCCAAGCAGCATTCTGTAATGTGAAGAAGAGGGAGTATGCAGTGATGCGCAACAGCTGTGTCTCTCTGAATCTGAAGAGGCGGGTGAGACAGTGCCGATGGTCAGCACACCGCAGAACGCATCTGATGATGATGATGAGACCCAGGTGCCAGTTTCTGTTGAGCATGGTGCTGGCCAGACCACCCAACAGCAGGTGTTGGAAGAGGGTAGTGGAGATGATGAGGTCCAATACCCAACATGGCATGAAGAACAGGAAGGTGGTGGGAGCAGCTCAGAGGAATAATAATAATATTTATTTATATAGCGCCATCATATTCCGCAGCGCTTTACAGTTTAGCAGTTTCAGAACACAAGTCATAAGTAACAACGTTAACAATACAATAATTTAAGCTAAATAAGTCGCCCCTGCTCGTGACAGCTTACAATGTACAATGAGATGGGGGAGATACAAAGTATAGGTGTTTATATACAATGGTGCATTTACAATGATGTTCCAGCCATCTTAAGGGACTGAGGGATGGAGATAGTGAATGGGCTAGAGACACACACACACTTACACAGAATACATAGAATGACTTTGATTAGTGAATGTGATAGGCCGCTCTGAACAAATGTGTTTTGAGGGAGCGCCTGAAACCATGCAAATTGTGGATAGTCCTAATTTCTTGGGGTACAGCATTCCAGAGGATTGGCGTAGAGCAGGAGAAGTCTTGGAGTCGGGAGTGGGAGGTACGTATTAGTGCAGAGGTTAGTCGAAAGTCGTTTGCAGAGCGCAGCAGTCGGTTAGGCCGATAGATAGAAATGAGGGAGGAGATGTAGGAGGGGTGCTGCACTGTGGAGAGCTTTGTGGGTGAGAACCAGTACTTTGGTTGAAAGCTGGGAGAGGCCTAGAGAAATGGTTAGTGATAGAAGGAAGATAGAGGAAGACATTGCCCCAACGGTACAAACAGGAGGGAGAGTTAGGCTGCAGACTCGGTTGCCTGTAGCCTCCAGTTTGGCACCTGTTCGGAGCAGTTGTCTTCCAAAAGTCAAAACGTGCGCTCCCAGGACTTGCACTGCGTGGTCCTTTTTTCACACACTTGCACATGATATTTGCTATGTGAAATGCAAGCTGTGTAATCAAAAATTAAAAATAGCTAAAAGTGTCAGTCACCTCAATACCACAAATATGTGGAAACATGTGCGGACAAAGCACGTAGTTGAGTTACAAAGACACACTGGAGATGTAGGCCAACCTACAGCAGCACCTACATCTTCAGGTTGTGTTGAAGCCTCTTCATCGAGCTCACACACAGCTGGTTATGCTTCCTCACAGGATCGCCATGGAAGAACCTCGGCCACTGTTGTCCAGAGACAAACTGTTATTCCACACACAGCAGCAAGTTCCCTGTCATCCTCACACTCCCAGGCCACAAAACAGCCAGCGGTAGCACAGGCATGGGATAAAACACGGCCATACTCCGCAAACCATGCACGAGCACAGGCTCTGAATGCTGGCATTGCAAAACTCCTGTCCCTTGAAATGCTGTGATTCAGGCTGGTGGAGACAGACAGTTTCCGTAACTGAATATCATTGTCAATCCCACAATACAATGTGCCAAGCCGATTTCATTTCAGCAGGCAAGCCGTCCCTGGTCTGCAAAAGCATGTTGAGGGAAAAATTAAACATGCGCTACTAAAAGCCCTCAGTAGCAAGGTCCACCTGACCACCGATGCGTGGACCAGTACCCATTGTTATGATCTGCTACAACCAGTAAGGAAAGAAGGGAATTCTGTCCCTACAATACAACTAAGCTGAATCCCTACGATGTAACGGGGAACCTGATCCTGCGACCAGACCCGCTAAAGTCCTCATCTAGTGTGAACGAAGACCTATAGTTGCGAGGGAGTAATCCCTACAAGATCTAGGGACTGGGAGAAAAGGTGGACACCTCCTAACATAAATTGTAGCATGGATAATTAAACAGAAAAATAAATACTTTGTGATCCTAACATCAAGCAAAACTCACAGATTAAGGCACCTAAGCACCCGGCTAGCTTAACAGTAGATAATACAATGAAGTCAAGCAAAGCCAGAAGGGCGGAGCCAGACTAAATAGGGAAAAAAGGTCATGTGACCAGCAAACTGAAACAAAACCTAACAAGAGGGTTCTAACACCCATGGCCAGGGACAATACCTTTCCCTCACTGCCCATTGGGTCAATGTTGTGCAGCCGGGTACTGATCTTGCGAGTGGCGCTGTACGTGTTCTGCCAACTCCAAGGATTGCAGGAATCAAGTCTGTACACATTGATTCCTCCTATTCCAGTTCCTCAGAATCATCGCTGCAGGAGCCGTCACGGTCTACCTCCACATGGACCCGTGAACGTTTACCTGTTGCGACCGATATGAGCACAGCCGTGTCCAAATGTCAACAGGCCATCCTGAAATTAATTTCCATGGGGAATCTTAGCCACACAGCGCAGGAGCTCTGTAATGCCATAAAGCAGGAGAGCGACGTGTGGTTTTTGGAAGAGAATCTACAGGCAGGCTTGGTAGTGTGTGACAATGGCCGAAATCTGGTGTCAGCTCTGGGCCTTGGCAACCTCACTCACATACCATGTCTGTCATATGTGCTCAACTTGGTCGTGCAGAGTTTTTTGAGGGACTATCCGGATCTTGATGCACTGCTGCACAAGGTCCGCCTAGAGTGCGCTCACTTGCGACGTTCCAGCATGGCCAGATCGCTGATTGCAGCTCTGCAACGCAGATTTCACCTTCATGAACATCGCATTATATGTGACGTACCCACCAGGTGGAATTCCTCGTTACATATGTTGGAGCGGTTGTGTGAGCAGCAGCCAACAGTAATGGAGTATCAGCTGCATCAGGCGCAGTCAACTCGCAATTTGCGGCGTTCACACTTCACCACTACTGAGTGGGCCTCTATAATAAGAATAATAATATTATTTATTTATATAGCGCCATAATATTCCGCAGTGCTTTACAGTTTAACAGTTTCAAAACACGAGTCATAAGTAACAACGTTAACAATACAATAATTAAAGCAAAATCAGCCGCCCTGCTGGTGAAAGCTTACAATCTACAATGAGGTGTGGGAGATACAAAGTACAGGTGTTTATATACAATGGTGTTTTTACAATGATGGTCCAGCCATTTTAAGGAAGTGAGGGATGCATGGAGATAGTGAATGGGCTACACACACAGAATTACACATAGAATGACTTTGATTAGTGAATGTGATAGGCCACTGTGAACAAATGTGTTTTTGAGGGAGCGCCTGAAACCATCCAAATTGCGGATAGTCCTAATTTCTTGGGGTAGAGCATTCCAGAGGATTGGCGCAGCGCGGGTGAAGTCTTGGAGTTGGGAGTGGGAGGTACGGATTAGTGCAGAGGTTAGTCGAAGGTCGTTTGCAGAGTGCAGCAGTCGGTTAGGCCGATAAATATAAATAAGGGAGGAGATGTAGGGGGGTGCTGCGCTGTGGAGAGCTATGTTGGTGAGAACCAGTAATTATAATTGGATCCTATAATGAATGGGCAGCCACTGCCAGTGTAATGAGTGGCGAATAACTCTATGAAGGATATCTGCCACGTTTTGCGTGCGTTTGATGAGTCAACGCGGATGGCGAGTGCAGATGATGCACTAGTCAGCCTGACTGTCCCCCTTATCTGCCTGCTTCAAAAAACACTGCAAGCACTAAGGCATGAGGTTTTGGAAGAGGTGGAGGATGAGGAGTCACAAATTCCATCACCTTCTGGACAGTCAGCGCAACGTGGTTCCTCACAAAGGGCTGGAGGACTTTCAAAGTACCATGCTGTATCAACAATTGAACCTCCAGAGTCGCTGTCTATATTTTCATAACCATTACAAACTTTTAATGTATTTACAAAGCACATAATGTACATTTTTTGTCTATCCTTTTGTAATGCTATTGTGTTTCCATAAACTGATGTTACAGAATTATGATACAAAGTTTTTAAATTTTGAGTTTTAAATTTTGTAAATTTATATGTATTTGAAGGACTTTGTGAGGAGGATGAGGAGTCACAAATTCCATCACCTTCTGGACAGTCAGCGCAACGTGGTTCCTCACAAAGGGCTGGAGGACTTTCAAAGTACCATGCTGTATCAACAATTGAACCTCCAGAGTCGCTGTCTATATTTTCATAACCATTACAAACTTTTAATGTATTTACAAAGCACATAATGTACATTTTTTGTCTATCCTTTTGTAATGCTATTGTGTTTCCATAAACTGATGTTACAGAATTATGATACAAAGTTTTTAAATTTTGAGTTTTAAATTTTGTAAATTTATATGTATTTGAAGGACTTTGTGAGGAGGATGAGGAGGAGTCAATGGAGGAGGAAGACATCGCTCCAGAGGGAGGTAGACAATGCTCTAGTCAGTATGTAGACCAAGGGTGGGGTGATGCACAGCAGGCGGAGATGACGCCTCTTGCAGGGGACAACGTTTCTTGGCCAGTTGGGAGTCTGCAGCACATGGTTGATTTCATGCTGCAGTGGCTGAGAAACGACCGCCGCATCGAACACATTCACACCACGTCTGATTATTGGGTGTACACCCTCCTAGACCCTCGCTACCGGGACAACTTACAAAGCCTCATCACACCGTTGAACCGGGAGCGTAAAATGCGGAAGTACCAAGACACACTGGTGCAATCCATAATGTTCTCCATTCCAGCCGAGAGCACTGCTGCTGCTACTGATTTACAAAGCAGCTCTGTGCGTCGAGGCAGTGGAGACAGCTCTGCAACAAGAGGGAGCACAAGCAGCGCCTCTGCACAGGGCAAGAACAGTATGTTCCAAATGTGTCGAAGTTTTGTGGCAGCGCCACCAATGTCTACACCATCCGAGACGGCTCCAGTCAGCAGGAGGCAACATTTCCGTAAGATGGTGACAGACTACATGTCTTGCCCTCTCAGTGTACTCCCAGATGGCTCTTCCCCATTCAAGTTTTGTGTCTCTAAGCTGGATACATGGCCAGAGCTTAGCCAGTATGCATTGGAGGTGCTGGCTTGATCTGCTGGCAGTGTATTATCGGAGCGCGTCTTTACTGCTGCAGGTGGTGTACTAACAGACCGTTGCATGCGACTATCCTACGATAATGTAGAACGGCTTACTTTTCTGAAAATGAACTAGGCATGGATCTCGCCTGAATTTGCCTGTCCGGTTTCAGATTAACTAACTGGTTGACAACGTTTTCCATGTCTCCTGTTATGTTCATCTTTCTACCACCTGAGCTATACTCCCTGGGCTACAACACTGCCAGTTGCTGCTCAGAATTGTCGTGTCCACAGACCAATACACAAGCTATAGTGATAGTGGGGTTCAGTAACGCCTGCTGTTCCCCTGCTGTGTGTCCGGCAAAAATTACTGCTACCTACCTACACATGTTTAAAAAAACATGACATGTTAAAGTGGCTAGTGCTACACATAGATATCAGGCTACACCCTTATTTCTAAGCTGTAAACAAGTGAAACGTCAAATTTAAAACCATTCAATGATTAGTGTTGGTAACAAATCTGTAACTAAATAATTGTGACATATTCTGGCAGATATCCACATGTCTAACACAAATGCTAACACAAAAGCATACTTATGCTATAGGGTACTGATGGTGAACCTTCTCACTCCATAACTTTGACCAATCCAACTCACATCATGCCTCAAATGCTGCAATGTTGGAAGTGCATAATGTGGGTTGAACTTTGACAACAGCTGCAGTGCGAAGGTTATCCTTCTGTGTTCTTGGCTTTTAAATAAAAGCATACAAGTAAATATAATAATACATTGTTGATTAAGGGACATGATGTACACCTGTAATATTGTGCAAACAATGGATGTAGGACTATTCCTCTTCAACATTACTTATATTTGTGTCATTTGAAAAAATACATATTTTAGTTAAAAATTAAAAACCCATGTTCAGTAGCTGTGAAAGGCCCGTTTGTGTACTTCTATATTGTTTGCAACCAATGTATTGTATACGGATGGAAGAGCGTCACACTAATAGATTAGATTTATTTTAAATGGAATGTAGCAGAACCAATTGGAGATAAATGAAAAGGATGAGCCACTGAGACACGCTCAGCAGAGTACAAGCAGCAGTGCTTGAACATGTAACTGGAGCGTGATCTGCACTCAAAAAAGTAAAAAACACAGACTGAAGTGAACACTGAAACACAACTGTCCACAATCTGGTAAAAGCTCCTTTCTGTACTTCTATAGTGTTTGCAAACAATGTATTGTATACGGATGGAAGCGCGTCACACTAATAGATTAGATTTATTTTAAATGGAATGTAGCAGAACCAATTGGAGATAAATGAAAAGGATGAGCCACTGAGACACGCTCAGCAGAGTACAAGCAGCAGTGCTTGAACATGTAACTGGAGCGTGATCTGCACTCAAAAAAGTAAAAAACACAGACTGAAGTGAACACTGAAACACAACTGTCCACAATCTGGTAAAAGCTCCTTTCTGTACTTCTATAGTGTTTGCAAACAATGTATTGTATACGGATGGAAGCGCGTCACACTAATAGATTAGATTTATTTTAAATGGAATGTAGCAGAACCAATTGGAGATAAATGAAAAGGATGAGCCACTGAGACACGCTCAGCAGAGTACAAGCAGCAGTGCTTGAACATGTAACTGGAGCGTGATCTGCACTCAAAAAAGTAAAAAAACACAGACTGAAGTGAACACTGAAACACAACTGTCCACAATCTGGTAAAAGCTCCTTTCTGTACTTCTATAGTGTTTGCAAACAATGTATTGTATACGGATGGAAGCGCGTCACACTAATAGATTAGATTTATTTTAAATGGAATGTAGCAGAACCAATTGGAGATAAATGAAAAGGATGAGCCACTGAGACACGCTCAGCAGAGTACAAGCAGCAGTGCTTGAACATGTAACTGGAGCGTGATCTGCACTCAAAAAAGTAAAAAACACAGACTGAAGTGAACACTGAAACACAACTGTCCACAATCTGTGAAAAGCTCCTTTCTGTACTTCTATAGTGTTTGCAAGTTGCAACCAATGTATTGTATACGGATGGAAGCGCGTCACACTAATAGATTAGATTTATTTTAAATGGAATGTAGCAGAACCAATTGGAGATAAATGAAAAGGATGAGCCACTGAGACACGCTCAGCAGAGTACAAGCAGCAGTGCTTGAACATGTAACTGGAGCGTGATCTGCACTCAAAAAAGTAAAAAACACAGACTGAAGTGAACACTGAAACACAACTGTCCACAATCTGTGAAAAGCTCCTTTCTGTACTTCTATAGTGTTTGCAACCAATGTATTGTATACGGATGGAAGCGCGTCACACTAATAGATTAGATTTATTTTAAATGGAATGTAGCAGAACCAATTGGAGATAAATGAAAAGGATGAGCCACTGAGACACGCTCAGCAGAGTACAAGCAGCAGTGCTTGAACATGTAACTGGAGCGTGATCTGCACTCAAAAAAGTAAAAAACACAGACTGAAGTGAACACTGAAACACAACTGTCCACAATCTGTGAAAAGATCCTTTCTGTACTTCTATAGTGTTTGCAACCAATGTATTTATACGGATGGAAGCACGTCACGCTAATAGATTTGATTTTTTTTTCTAATATAATGGAGCTGCACCAATTCCACAAAATAAAAAAAAAAAAAAAAAAAAAAAAAAGAGTCAGTGACACGTGCAGATGCCTACAAACAGCGGTGGATGCAGAGCAAACTGCAGCGTCACCTGCACTGTCACACACACACCTTGCACAGAGCTGTTAAAACAACACTGGCAAAATGAAGCTTTACACAGCGGTTGGTAAACTAGCCTGCCTCAAGCACAGTAGTACACACAAAATCGCAATATCTAACTGTCCCTCAGAGTGAGCAGAGTAGCGTTCTGTCCCTTACTGAGTTCACAGCACAGTGACGCTAAAATGGCGGCGGCGCCTTTTATAGTGCATTCTGACATCATTTCAGCAGCCAATCACAGCCATGCCATTAGTTAAGATGACCGCAGCATTACAGGATGTGCCCACACTTCGTAGGATTCCTCATTGGCTGACTAAAATCACATTGCCTCTCAAAGAATTATGGGAACTTCCGATTCCGGTATACGATATGGAAAAAGTATCGGAATTAAGTATCGGAATTCCGATAACGCGAATATCGGCCGATACCCGATACTTGCGGTATCGGAATGCTCAACACTAGTTATAACACATTTTCATTTTTCTCCTGAACTAAGACAGATCCACACTTAACCTCTTTGAATCTTGTTAAGGATGATTAGAGGAGCAGGAAAAACGCAAAAATTTCAACTTTGAACAAGCCCAACAAAAGATATGGCCATTCGTTGCATATAGTGGTTCCCCATTCATTGGTGCCTTTGGGCCTAATTAAGTTATAACACATTTTCATTTTTCTCCTGAAGCAAGACAGATCCACACTCAACCTCTTTGAATCTTGTTAGGGATGATTAGAGGAGCAGGAAAAAAACAAAAATTTCAACTTTGAACAAGCTCAACAAAAGATATGGCCATTCGTTTGATATAGTGGTTCCAAATTCATTGGAGCCATTGGGCCTGATTAAGTTATAACACATTTTCATTTTTCTCCTGAAGTAAGTCATTGCCACACTCAACCTCTTTGAATCTTGTTAGGGATTAGAGGAGCAGGAAAAATGCAAAAATTTCAACTTTGAACAAGCCCAACTAAAGATATGGCCATTTGTTTGATATAGTGTTACCCATTTCATTGGTGCCATTGGGCCTGATTAAGTTAAAACACGTTTTCATTTTTCTTCTGAAGACAGATCCTCACTCATCCTCTTTGAATCTTGTTAGCGATGATTAGAGGAGCAGGAAAAACGCAAAAATTTCAACTTTGAACAAGCCCAACAAAAGATATGGCCATTCGTTTGATATAGTGGTTCCCCATTCATTGGTGCCATTGGGCCTGATTAATTTATAACACGTTTTCATTTTTCTCCTGAAGTAAGACAGATCCACTGTCATGTATAGTGTACAGTTCCTATAGCGTCTTGTGCTTGGGTGCGAGGAAAACACAGGAGACATAGGTTGAAATGAAATGACTTGTATTACTTCATACAAGCATGCTGAAAAGTTCACACAGTTTGCAGGAACAGAGTCAGGAGACACAGCAGGCCAGAGTAATTTCAAGCACTACAATAAATCTCCAAAGCAGGTTCAGGATCTCTTCTCTGTACCGTAATTCCTCTGCAAACATGGATTCACCAAACAGCAGGTTTCCAGAGTCCAAAAGTGTTCAAAGGTTCCTCAGTAGGGAATAGCTGGAGTACAAGTTCAAGGTTTCCAGGAGTCAGGTCACAGACTGACTGAGGCTTGATTCAGGAGCACTGATTGTTCAGCTGAGGCTGCTTAAGAAGCAAGAGGGAAGAATCAGGGCGGGAACATGAAAACTGGAACTCCATATTAACTGAGGGCAAGAGCTGCAGAAAAACACAAAGCAAAATGGCCGACGGAAAACTGAGTTTCAAGGAACATGTCAACAGAGACAAAGAACCTTACATTACTCCCCCCTTAGGGACAACCTCCGGATGACCTCAGACCAGGCTTGTCAGGGTACCTCTGATGAAACTGGCGGAGCAGGCGAGGAGCATTTACATTGTTGACTGGTTCCCATGAGTTGTCCTCCACTGGGTAGCCCTGCCATTTAATCAAATATTGCAACTGATTTCTGTACAACCTGGAATCTAGAATCCTTTCCACCATAAATTCTTCCTGACCATCGACCAGCACTGGGTCAGGGCAAGGAGAAGAACGTCCAGGAAACGTATTGGGTGTTGCAGCCTTTAGTAGGGATACATGAAAGACAGGGTGGATTCTCATAGTTCTGGGCAGTTGAAGACGACAAGCAACAGCACTTATAATCTTACTGATCTTATAAGGTCCAATGTACTTATGTCCCAATTTAGACGATGGAATCTTTAATTTAAGATTTCTGGTTGACAGCCAGACCAAATCTCCTACCTTGAAAGCTGGTGCAGGTTTACGAAATTTATCTGCTGCTTTCTTGTACCTTTCCTGAGCCAATTGTAGATTTTCCTTTAGAAGATCCATATTCTTTTATAAAGAAGTGATTCTTTCAGCCACTGCCGGCAAGGGCGTATCTATGGGAAATCGAGGAAGAATGTTAGGATGATAACCTAGATTGGAGTAAAAAGGAGACTGCTTAGTGGAGGCGCTCTGAGAGTTGTTATAAGAGAACTCAGCCAGTGGAAGTAGATCCACCCAATCATCTTGTAGGTGGCAGATAAAGCAGCGGAGATACTGCTCCAGGGTCTGATTGGTTCGTTCTGTCTGTCCATTAGTCTGAGGATGAAAAGCAGAAGAAAGGTTTACTTTAATGTCCAAATTTTGCCAAAATCTTGAAGTGAATTGCACCCCTCGATCCGAAATGTCCTCATCCGGTACTCCATGTAAGCGAAACACATTCTTAATCATCAAGTCTGATGTCTGTTTTGCAGTGGGTAAGCTGACACAAGGGATAAAATGAGCTGCCTTTGTTAGACGGTCAACCACCACTAGAATGGTGTTCTTCCCTTGAGAGGTTGGTAACTCCACAATGAAGTCCATAGAAATGGATCCCCACGGGCGGGATGGGGTGGGAAGAGGTTGCAACAGACCAGTTGGTGAGGAGCGAGGTGTTTTGCATCTTGCACAGACTTCACATGAAGTGACACAGTTTAAAACATCTTTCCTGTAAGTGGGCCACCAAAAGAAACGAGAAAGAAATTCTTGTGTCTTTAGAATTCCCCTATGCCCGGCTATCTTGGAATCGTGGATGAGTTGCAATACTCTCAATCTGACTGTTTCAGGTATATACAGACGTTGTCCCTGAATCCACACACCATTCTTAAAGACAAGACTTACGTCCCTTGGGGGTTGAGCCAACAAAGAATCCGCATGGTATGCTTCCTTGATGTCCTTAAGTAGGTCTTGATTATGAATCACTCCCAGGAATCTAGAGTCAGGAAGAATAGTCTTAGGAGGAGTAAGTGGACGTGTCTCTGCTGAATGAATCCTAGAGAGTGCATCAGCCTTTCCATTGCGCGATCCTGGTCTATAAGAAATGACAAAATTAAATTGGTTTAGGAAAAGATTCCAGCGAGCCTGGCGAGGAGTCAGGCACTTAGCCGACCTGATAAATTCAAGGTTACGATGGTCTGTCAGGACGACTATTTGCTGTGCAGCTCCCTGAAGAAGGTGTCTCCATTCCTTGAAGGCGGCAATAATGGCCAACAATTCTCTATTGCCCACATCGTAGTTCCTCTCAGCCGAAGACAACTGCTGGGAAAAGAAGGCACAGGGATGCAAGACATTCTTCTCACCTGTTCTCTGAGAGAGTATAGCTCCAACGGCACAGTCTGAAGCATCCACCTCTATTATGAAGGCAAGCTCGGGGTTGGGATGTACTAAGATAGGTGCGGTGGTAAATTTATCCTTTAAACAGGAAAATGCTTCCTGAGCTTGCGGGGTCCAGGAGAACCTAAACTGTTTCCGGGTAAGTTGGGTGATAGGTGACACTACCTCAGAAAAATTCTTAATGAAACGTCTATAGAAGTTGGCAAACCCGATGAAGCGCTGCACCTCCTTCACATTTCTAGGAATTGGCCAATCCTTGATGGCTTGGGTCTTGCTTCCATCCATACTAATCCCTTGCGTAGATAGTACATACCCCAGAAATTGAATTTCGGTCCTATGGAATTCACACTTTTCAAGTTTGATGTAGAGATGGTTTTGTCTTAGGCGTTCTAAGACCATTCTCACATGTCCATGATGTTCCTCTGTGGAGTTAGAAAAAATTAGAATATCATCCAGATAAATCACCACAAATGTATCTAGGAGATCCCTGAAGATATCATTCACGAAGTGTTGGAAAGTGGCTGGGGCGGTACTCAGACCAAAAGGCATAACTAGATATTCAAAGTGTCCATAGCGTGACCTGAAAGCAGTCTTCCATTCATCCCCAGGTCTAATACGGACCAAGTTATAGGCCCCACGGAGATCCAGTTTAGAGAAAATTTTGGCATGCCGCACTCTCTCCAACAACTCAGGGATTAAAGGCAATGGATAACGGTTTCTAATAGTAACCTTATTGAGTTCCCTATAGTCTATGCAGGGTCTCAGAGATCCATCTTTCTTCTTCACAAAGAAGATGGGTGCACCTGCGGGAGATGAAGAGGGGCGTATGAAGCCCTTGGCTAAATTTTCGTCTATATAATCCTTCAAAGCTTTTAGCTCGGGCCCCGCTAGGGGGTAGATCTTACCAAAAGGTATCTCGGCTCCAGGCAATAATTCAATTGGACAATCATATGGACGGTGAGGAGGAAGCTGATCAGTGTTCTTCTTGTCACATAAATCCACATAGTCCTGGTATACAGCTGGTAGTTCAGGGACTGACATGGTTCCTTTAGGAACAGAGCAAGCTGAAACTCCTTGACTCATCTGTTTCTCCGGAAAGTGTAATTCCTTGGTCTCCCAGTTAATGGTAGGATTCTGAGCCTGCAGCCATGGTAGCCCTAGAATAATGGGAAAGTGAGGAGAAGAGATGAGCATAAAAGACATTTTCTCCTGATGATCTTTACCCATAAGGACCCTCAAAGGCTCTGTTTCTTGATCCACTGGTCCAGAAGTCAGTAGAGAGCCATCCACAGTCTCCATCTGTACTGGAGTAGCCTTCTTCACTGAACGTATCCCCTGTTTCAGAGCAAAGGAGATATCCATAAAATTTCCACTTGCTCCTGAGTCGATCATAGCAGAGCTAGACACCCAGACTGAGTCAACCCAGAGTTTGATGGAAAGGAAGCAATGAGAATTGTTTCTTTTACAACTCAGCTGGGACATCGCTGAGGAAACTTGAAAAATTGCAGCGTTTATACCGTCATCGTCCCCAGAACTAACAGAGTTTAAGTCCGAGAAATCAAGATCTCTTGCAGCAGATCTCTCTGGAGCCTGAGGCTCGGACATGACAGAGCTCCTCTCGCAACACTCACAGTGAATGACTGCTGCAGTAGTCTTACGAGAACGGCTGGGGCAGTTTATAATGAAGTGCCCTGACTTACCACAGTAGAAACATAGATTTTCCTTTATACGATGTTCCTTGCGTGCATCACTAACCCGTCTTTGTAAAGAGTCCACCTGCATGGGTTCAGGTTCTGGTTCCCTTGTGATCCTACTCAAAGGTTCCTTAGCTGAGGAGGGAGGTAGGAAAAGGTTAGTGCGATTATTTTCGAACCATATCTCTTGTCTGCGTTCAGTCAGACGAGCATCAATACGAATACAATAGTTAATAAAGTCACCTAACGCAGTGGGAGGGTCGGCACGAGCAAGTTCATCCTTAATCAGTGGAGACAACCCTTTCCGAAAAATAGATTTCTTAGCGGAAGTGTCCCAAGTGGTATCAAGAGCCCATCTCCTGAAATCCAGGGCATATTCGGCTACTGAACGCTTACCTTGGCGCAAAGTTAACATGGCTGCTTCAGCTGTTGCACCTCGATTGGGGTCATCAAACACCTGCCCCATGGCTGAAATAAAAAGCATCAAGGTGATTCAAACAATCATCCTCAGTCTCAATCAGAGGGTTTGCCCACATCAAAGCCTTATTGGTAAGCAACATGATTATAGTAAGCACTTTGGATCGTTCAGTGGGAAATTGTGAAGCATGTGCAGAGAAAAATAAATTACATTGATTAATAAATCCCTTGAATTTCTCACGTTCACCGCCAAAACGAAAAGGAGGTAATTTGGGGATCCCAGAACTCGGGGTTATGGCAGGAGCCTGGGCTCGTTCCTCTAGAGCCTCAATCCTGGCTCGCAATTCCTGGGTAGTCTGTCCAAACACTTGCAAATTATGATTAGTGAGGTCCTGTAGGCTTGCAAAACGGGTTTTTAAAGTCTGTACATCTGAAAGGATTGTATCAATCACTCCGCAAAGTTCCTTTATGCGGGCCTCCATCTTCCAGATCTTTTAAGGCAGAAGTGCTGGAAGGAGAAGAGGAAAGGAAAAAAAACAAAAAAACAATAGTGTTTACCTGTGGTAACACTGCAGAGTAAAATTTTAAGGGAATGCGCTCACCTGGAATGGTTGCGAGAAGTCACAACCACTGTCATCACATAAGGTATTTAAACGGACATCTGATATCCACAGTCACAGCAGACACGGCTTTCCCAGACCCAGCAGACACTAAACATTGGCTCCTGAAACTTGTCATGTATAGTGTACAGTTCCTATAGCGTCTTGTGCTTGGGTGCGAGGAAAACACAGGAGACATAGGTTGAAATGAAATGACTTGTATTACTTCATACAAGCATGCTGAAAAGTTCACACAGTTTGCAGGAACAGAGTCAGGAGACACAGCAGGCCAGAGTAATTTCAAGCACTACAATAAATCTCCTTTAAAATTTAAACACATTTTCATTTTTTCTCCAATAAGAAGTTTCCCACTAAAACCTTTTTAAACTTGTTAGGGATGATTAGAGGAGCGGAAAAAAACGAAAAATTAATCTTTAACCAGCCCAACAAAAGTATGGCCATTCTTTTATAAGTGGCCCCTTCCTTAGTGCCAGGCCCTGATTTTGGGGTTTTAAACACTTTTTTATTTTTCCCCGAATTTTAAACAGATACACCCCCCATTTCCTTTTGGGACTTGTTGGAGATTGAGGAGAAAGGAAAAAAAAAAAAAAAAATTTACTTTAAACGCCCAAACAATTTGGCCCCTTTGGAAAGTGGTTTCCACATTCCTTTGGGTATTAAGTTAAACATTTTTAAAATTTTTCCCAAAGAGCAATACACCAAAACCTCTTTGAATTTGTTGGGTTGGCAAAAAAAACGCAAAAATTTCACTTGAAAACCCCAATAAAGAGGGCGATTCGTTTGAAAAGGTTCCCCTTTCAGGTTTATTCCCTATTTATTAAACACGTTTTCTTTTTCTCCTGAAAAAGTCCAACTAAAACCCTTTTTAATCTTTAGGGATGTTGAGGGGAGTAGGAAAAACAAAAAATTTCAATTTTAAAAACCCCCAAAAAAAAGATAGGCACCTTTAAAAGGGGGCCCCCTTTTATTTTCCCCCGGGCTGAAAGTTAGAAAAAGTTTGTTTTTTTCAAGAGACAACCACACTCAACCTTTTTGAATCTTGTTGGGGATGATTAGGGGGCAGGAAAAAGAAAAATTTAATTTGAACAAGCCCAAAAAAAAAAAGGGCCTTCTTTGATAATTTGTTCCCCCTTCATTGCCCCTTGGGGGCCGATTAAGTTAAAAACACTTTTTCATTTTTCTCCTGAAGTAAGACAGATCACATACCTTTTGAATTTGTTAGGTGATTAGAGGGCAGGAAAAAAAAAAAATTTCAACTTTAAAACAAGCCCAAAAAAAGGGTAGGCCATTTCGTTTGTTAGGGGTTCCCCCATTCATTGGTGCCTTTGGGGCCCTATTAAGTTAAACATTTTTTCATTTTTCCCCCTAATAGCAGACCACACTCAACCCTTTAAATCTTTTTAAAGGTGATTAGGGAGAGGAAAAACGAAAAAATTAACTTTGAAAAAACCCCAACAAAAAAGGGCCATTCTTGGTAAAATGGTTCCCATTATTGGGTTTGGGGCCTAATTAATTTTAAACACATTTTCATTTTTTCCAAAGGAAGAAAAAAAAAAAAAAAAAAAAAAAAAAAAAAAAAAAAAAAAAAAAAAAAAAAAAAAAAAAAAAAAAAAAAAAAAAAAAAAAAAAAAAAAAAAAAAAAAAAAAAAAAAAAAAAAAAAAAAAAAAAAAAAAAAAAAAAAAAAAAAAAAAAAAAAAAAAAAAAAAAAAAAAAAAAAAAAAAAAAAAAAAAAAAAAAAAAAAAAAAAAAAAAAAAAAAAAAAAAAAAAAAAAAAAAAAAAAAAAAAAAAAAAAAAAAAAAAAAAAAAAAAAAAAAAAAAAAAAAAAAAAAAAAAAAAAAAAAAAAAAAAAAAAAAAAAAAAAAAAAAAAAAAAAAAAAAAAAAAAAAAAAAAAAAAAAAAAAAAAAAAAAAAAAAAAAAAAAAAAAAAAAAAAAAAAAAAAAAAAAAAAAAAAAAAAAAAAAAAAAAAAAAAAAAAAAAAAAAAAAAAAAAAAAAAAAAAAAAAAAAAAAAAAAAAAAAAAAAAAAAAAAAAAAAAAAAAAAAAAAAAAAAAAAAAAAAAAAAAAAAAAAAAAAAAAAAAAAAAAAAAAAAAAAAAAAAAAAAAAAAAAAAAAAAAAAAAAAAAAAAAAAAAAAAAAAAAAAAAAAAAAAAAAAAAAAAAAAAAAAAAAAAAAAAAAAAAAAAAAAAAAAAAAAAAAAAAAAAAAAAAAAAAAAAAAAAAAAAAAAAAAAAAAAAAAAAAAAAAAAAAAAAAAAAAAAAAAAAAAAAAAAAAAAAAAAAAAAAAAAAAAAAAAAAAAAAAAAAAAAAAAAAAAAAAAAAAAAAAAAAAAAAAAAAAAAAAAAAAAAAAAAAAAAAAAAAAAAAAAAAAAAAAAAAAAAAAAAAAAAAAAAAAAAAAAAAAAAAAAAAAAAAAAAAAAAAAAAAAAAAAAAAAAAAAAAAAAAAAAAAAAAAAAAAAAAAAAAAAAAAAAAAAAAAAAAAAAAAAAAAAAAAAAAAAAAAAAAAAAAAAAAAAAAAAAAAAAAAAAAAAAAAAAAAAAAAAAAAAAAAAAAAAAAAATTAAACTTTGGGAACAACCCAAAAAGATAAGGATTCTTTTAATAAGGGTTTTCCCCAAATTATGATCCTTTGGCCGAAAGTTAAACCCACGTTTTCATTTTTAACCCCCCCTGAAATAAGACGGGGATAAAAACTCAACCTCTTTAATCGAGGTTGAATTCAAAGCCAGGAAAAACGAAAAATTTCCAAATTTAAAACACCCCAAAAAATATAAATTCATTGATTATTCCCAATTTCTAGTCCCCCAAAAGGGGTTAATTATGAACACGGGTTATGGCAGAGGGCTTTCCCTAAGTCAATCCCTCAACCTTTTTTAAAATTTGAAATTTAGATTAGGGGGGGGCCAAAAGGGGAAAAACGCAAAAAATTTTCAACACCCCAAAACCAAAGCGGCCCCCTTTCAATTTTTCAAATGTGGGGGAAAAAAAGGGAAAAAAAAAAAAAATTGTGCCGGGGGCCCGAAAAAATTTTAAAAGTTCATTGGGGGTTCAGAAGTAAACCCATTTCATCACTAATTTTTAAAACGTTTTGATATAGAAGCAGACACGCTTTCCGACCCCCCCAACATAAAATTGGGCCCAAACTTTTTAGGTTTTTTTCCATTTTGTGCGGGTGGGGCCGGGAAAAGGGTTAAAAGAAAAATTTTAAAAATTTCCCTGAAAAGTTCCCACACATTTGGGAACGGTAGGAGAAAGAGGCCCAGAAAAAGCACTACAATAAACCCAAAACATTGGGGATTCTTTTGAAAAAGTGGTTCCCAAAACAAGGTTTCCAGGCCAAAAGTTTAAAGGTTTTCATGGGTCTGAGAAAACAATTCCAAAACACCGAATAGGGGTTTTTAGGGATGTTTTTAGGGGGTGAAAAACAAAGGGAAGAACAGGGGGGGGAACAAAAATGGAACTCCTATTAAGGGGAAAAAATTTTGCAAAAAACGAAAGGTTAGGGAAAAGGTTTTAAAAATTCCCGAGAAAAGAATTCCCCACACTAACCTTTAAATTTGTTGGGGATGATAGGGGGCGGGAAAAAAACCAAAATTTCAATTTTTGAACCCCCAAAAAAAGTTTTGGCCATTCTTTGAATAGTTTTTCCCCCATTCTTTGGGTTCCTTTGGGCCTGTTTAATTAAAACTTTTCTTTTTTCTCCGAATAAACGATCCACACTCCCCCTTTTTGAATCTTGTTAGGATTTTTAAAAGGGGGAAAAAAAACGCAAAAATTTCAACTTTGAACAAGCCCAAAAAAAGGTTTGGGGCTTCGTTTGAAAAAATGGTTCCCCTTCTTGTGCCTTTGGGCCTGATTAATTAAACACTTTCATTTTTCTCCTGAAGTAAGACAGATCCACACTCAACCTCTTTGAATCTTGTTAGGGATGATTAGAGGAGCAGGAAAAACGCAAAAATTAATCTTTGAACAAGCCCAACAAAAGCTATGGCCATTCATTTGATATAGTGGTTCTCCATCCATTAGTGCCATTGGCCCTGATTAAGTTATAACACGTTTTCATTTTTCTCCTGAAGTAAGACAGATACACACTCATCCTCTTTGAATCTTGTTAGTGATGATTAGAGGAGCAGGAAAAACGCAAAAATTTCAACTTTGAACAAGCCCAACAAAAGGTATGGCCATTCGTTTGATATAGTGGTTCTCCATTCATTGGTGCCATTGGGCCTGATAAGTTAGAACACGTTTTAATTTTTCTCCTGAAGTAAGACAGATCCACACTCAACCTCTTTGAATCTTGTTAGGGATGATTAGAGCAGGAAAAACGCAAAAATTTCAACTTTGAACAAGCCCAATAAAAGATATGGCGATTCGTTTGATATAGTGGTTCCCCATTCATTGGTTCCATTGGGCCTGATTAAGTTATAACACGTTTTCATTTTTCTCCTGAAGTAAGACAGATCCACACTCAACCTTTTTGAATCATGTTAGGGATGATTAGAGGAGTAGGAAAAAAACAAAAATTTCAACTTTGAACAAGCCCAACAAAAGATATGGCCACTCGTTTGATATAGTGGTTCCCCATTCATTTGTGCCATTGGGCCTGATTAAGTTAGAACACGTTTTCATTTTTCTCCTGAAGTAAGACAGATCCACACTCAACCTCTTTGAATCTTGTTAGGGATGATTAGAGGAGCAGGAAAAATGCAAAAATTTCAACTTTGAACAAGCCCAAAAAAAGATAGGGCCATTCATTTGATATAGTGGTTCTCCATTCATTAGTGCCATTGGCCCTGATTAAGTTATAACACATTTTCATTTTTCTCCTCATTTTCATTTTTCTCCTGAAGACAGATCCACACTCAAACTCTTTGAATCTTGTTAGGGATGATTAGAGGAGCAGGAAAAATGCAAAAATTTCAACTTTGAACAAGCCCAAAAAAAGATAGGGCCATTCATTTGATATAGTGGTTCCCCATTCATTGGTGCCATTGGGCCTGATTAGGTTATAACATGTTTTAATTTTTCTCCTGAAGTAAGACTGATCCACACTCAACCTCTTTGAATCTTGTTAGCGATGATTAGAGGAGCAGGAAAAACGCAAAAATTTCAACTTTGAACAAGCTCAACAAAAGGTATGGCCATTCGTTTGATATAGTGGTTCTCCATTCATTGGTGCCATTGGGCCTGATTAAGTTAGAACACGTTTTCATTTTTCTCCTGAAGTAAGACAGATCCACACTCAACCTCTTTGAATCTTGTTAGGGATGATTAGAGCAGGAAAAACGCAAAAATTTCAACTTTGAACAAGCCCAACAAAAGATATGGCGATACGTTTGATATAGTTGTTCCCCATTCATTGGTGCCAGTGGGCCTAATTAAGTTATAACACATTTTCATTTTTCTCCTGAAGCAAGACAGATCCACACTCAACCTCTTTGAATCTTGTTAGCGATGATTAGAGGAGCAGGAAAAACGCAAAGATTTCAACTTTGAACAAGCCCAGCGAAAGATATAACCATTCGTTTGATATAGTGGTTCCCCATTCATTGGTGCCATTGGGCCTGATTAAGTTATAACACGTTTTCATTTTTCTCCTTAAGTAAGACAGATCCACACTCGACCTCTATGAATCTTGTTAGGGATGATTAAAGGAGCGAGAAAAACGCAAAAATTTCAACTTTGAACAAGCCCAACAAAAGATATGGCCACTCTTTTGATATAGTGATTCCCCATTCATTGTTGCCATTGGGCCTGATTAAGTTATAACACATTTTCATTTTCCTCTGAAGTAAGACAGATCACACTCAACCTCTTTGAATCTTGTTAGGGATGATTAGAGCAGGAAAAACGCAAAAATTTCAACTTTGAACAAGCCCAACAAAAGATATGGCGATTCGTTTGATATAGTGGTTCCCCATTCATTGGTGCCATTGGGCCTGATTAAGTTATAACACGTTTTCATTTTTCTCCTGAAGTAAGACAGATCCACACTCAACCTCTTTGAATCATGTTAGGGATGATTAGAGGAGCAGGAAAAAAACAAAAATTTCAACTTTGAACAAGCCCAACAAAAGATATGGCCACTCGTTTGATATAGTGATTCCCCATTCATTGTTGCCATTGGGCCTGATTAAGTTATAACACATTTTCATTTTTCTCCTGAAGCAAGACAGATCCACACTCAACCTCTTTGAATCTTGTTAGCGATGATTAGAGGAGCAGGAAAAACGCAAAAATTTCAACTTTGAACAAGCCCAACAAAAGATATGGCCATTCGTTTGATATAGTGGTTCCCCATTCATTGGTGCCATTGGGCCTGATTAAGTTATAACTAGTGTTGAGCGATACTGCTCGATATCTAAAAATATCTGATCGGAATGGTATCGCCGATATCACTAAATATCGTCGATATCCGATTCCGATACCGGAAGTCCAATGTAAGTCTATGGGAACAAAATATCGCAACTAAAAAAAACCTTTATTTCCTTGTAAACACTAAATATACACACATAGAATACATATATATATATATATATATATACATGTCATTGTGACATATATATATACATATATGTATAGTTTATACACTTCTACATAGTAAAATATCCTCTGATTCAATTGCCGGGTAAAGCCGGCTTCTGTGAAAAGACAGAAGCACCCGACATGAAATGACACTTGGTGTACATAGGGTTAACCATGTCTTTTCATGTCCTTTGCTATCTGATTTGCACAAACAATTACATCAGTCTATGTGTGCAAAATTTCACACCTGTAGGGGTTAATTAAAGGTGTAAATTCGTTGTAAAAAAACCTGACTTTTTTGCTACGAATTTACACCTTTAATTAACCCCTACAGGTGTGAAATTTTGCACACATAGACTGATGTAATTGTTTGTGCAAATCAGATAGCAAAGGACATGAAAAGACATGGTTAACCCTATGTACACCAAGTGTCATTTCATGTCGGGTTCTGCATTTTCACAAAAGCCTGCAATTGAATTAGCGGCTATTATACTATGTAGAAGTGTATGAACTATAAATATAAATATATATATATATGTGTCACAAACTCAATGACATGTATATAATATATATGAGGTGTAAAATTGCTGAAAAAAAATGCGTGGGCTCCCGCCCTATTTTCGCAACCAGACAGACAAAGCCAGTGAGTGGGGGCAGATAATAATAGCCCAGAGAGGGACCATTATTTTTGGCCCCCCCCGGCTACTAACATCTGCCTCCAGACACCCCAGAAAGGGCAAATCTCTAATTAGATTTGCCCTTTCTGGCACTTTGCCCGTCTATTCCCATTGCCCTGTAGCGGTGGCGAATGGGTTAATAAGGAGTTAAAATGACCTTGCAATTGAAAGGTCACTTTAAGCCAGGTTAATAATTGAGAGCTGTCAATTAGACAACTATCAATTATTAATCCTATTGTATGAAAGAAAAATCAAACACACACACTTTAATAAAAAAGAAGTTTAATTAAATAATCACACAGTTTTTGACCATATTTTATTTACCTGCTAAAACCATTTCCTGTAATAAAAATAAAATAATAAAGCAAAATTATTCTTACCAATCCGATGCACAGTCAGGTCCCACGGTGTAATCCTTCAGAAAGGGTTAATGTTTACTGCAGGGACCGCAGCTAATGCTGCAGCCTCACAGTAAACCCCCAAATGAATGAGCTCCTCTCCTGGCTGACAGGAGAGGAAGTGGAAAGCTTAATTGATTGCTTTCCACTTTCACTTCAGGTCAGCCAGGGACACCATCAGTGACGTCAGAGGGAACTGATTAACAAAAATAGGGGTTCCCTTCGAAAAAAAAATGGCGTGGGGTCCCCCCTATTTTTGTTAACCAGCCAGATGAAGCAGACCGCTGAGGCCTGGATTTTCAGGCTGTTAAGGAGCCAAGATCCATGGACCTTGCCAGCCTGATAATACCAGGCCACAGCAGTCTGCATATCTTGGCTGATTAACAAAAATAGGGGATCCCCTCGAAAAAAATTGGCGTGGGGTCCCCCCTATTTTTGTTAACCAGCCAGATGAAGCAGACTGCTGAGGCCTGGTTTTTCAGGCTGGTAAGGATCCAATATCCATGGACCTTGCAAGCCTGATAATACCAGGCCACAGCAGTCTGCTTAGCTTGGCTGGTTAACAAAAATAGGGGATCCCCTCGAATAAAAAACGGCATAGGGGTCCCCCTATTTTTGTTAACCAGCCAAGTAAAATGCAGACTGCTGCGGCCTGGTATTAAAAGACTGTCAAGGCCCATGGATTTTGGCCCTCAACAGCCTGATAATACTAGGCTACAGCAGCCCCACATTTGGCGCATCAAAAGATGTGCCAATTGTGGCACTTTACCCGGCTCTTCCCACTGCCCTGTAGCGGTGGCAAGTGGGGTAATAAGGGGTTAATGTCACCGTTGATTGCACGGTGACAATAAGCCCGGTTAATAATGGAGAGGCGTCAATAAGACACCGATCCATTATTAATCCCAAAGTTATTAAATGCATAAAAAAAGACAAAGCAAGAAAAAAGTATTTTAATGAAATAAAAGAGACAACACAGTTTTCATTTCTTTTATTGTACTCTCATTCCTGCGACGCCATCGATCTCCTGTAAAAAAAGAAAAAAAAAAAAACCAACAGTATACCACCTGTCCGACGCAGTCCATAGTAACGACTGTCCCACGACGATCCAGCTCTGCTACATCGCAATGACAGGCAGAGCCTGTCATCCCGGCGCAGCACAGCTGATTACCTGCTTCCCCGGCGGTGACGTCATCGGACTGACTGCTTTACGGCCGGGATTACCCAGCAGTCACTGCAGTTATCGCGAGAAACTGCATGTGACCGCCGGGGAAAGATGATGGCGGCCATGAAGCAGTCCAGGCCGTGACCGCCGGAGATCTTCTGCCAGGTAAGTGCCGCTGACTCCTGACAGACCCGACCGACGGACACTGACAGTGACAGACCCGACGACGGACACAGACAGTGACAGTGACAATCCCGATTCCGGTATCCGATATGACGAAAATATCGGTATTCAGAATCGAAAGCCCGATACAGCTAATATCGGCCGATACCCGATATTTGCAGTATCGTATCGCTCAACACTAGTTATAACACGTTTTCATTTTTCTCCTTAAGTAAGACAGATCCACGCTCAACCTCTATGAATCTTGTTAGGGGTGATTAAAGGAGCGAGAAAAACACAAAAATTTCAACTTTGAACAAGCCCAACAAAAGATATGGTTACTCGTTTGATATAGTGGTTCCCCATTCATTGGAGCCATTGGGCCTGATTAAGTTATAACACGTTTTAATTTTTCTCCTGAAGTAAGACAGATCCACACTCAACCTCTTTGAATCTTGTTAGGGATGATTAGAGGAGCAGGAAAAACGCAAAAATTAATCTCTGAACAAGCCCAACAAAAGCTATGGCCATTCATTTGATATAGTGGTTCTCCATTCATTAGTGCCATTGGCCCTGATTAAGTTATAACACGTTTTCATTTTTCTCCTGAAGTAAGACAGATACACACTCATCCTCTTTGAATCTTGTTAGTGATAATTAGAGGAGCAGGAAAAACGCAAAAATTTCAACTTTGAACAAGCCCAACAAAAGGTATGGCCATTCGTTTGATATAGTGGTTCTCCATTCATTGGTGCCATTGGGCCTGATTAAGTTAGAACACGTTTTCATTTTTCTCCTGAAGTAAGACAGATCCACACTCAACCTCTTTGAATCTTGTTAGGGATGATTAGAGCAGGAAAAACGCAAAAATTTCAACTTTGAACAAGCCCAACAAAAGATATGGCGATTCGTTTGATATAGTGGTTCCCCATTCATTGGTTCCATTGGGCCTGATTAAGTTATAACACGTTTTCATTTTTCTCCTGAAGTAAGACAGATCCACACTCAACCTCTTTGAATCCTGTTAGGGATGATTAGAGGAGCAGGAAAAAAACAAAAATTTCAACTTTGAACAAGCCCAATAAAAGATATGGCCACTAGTTTGATATATTGGTTCCCCATTCATTTGTGCCATTGGGCCTGATTAAGTTAGAACACGTTTTCATTTTTCTCATGAAGTAAGACAGATCCACACTCAACCTCTTTGAATCTTGTTAGGGATGAATAGAGGAGAAGGAAAAATGCAAAAATTAATCTTTGAACAAGCCCAACAAAAGCTATGGCCATTCATTTGATATAGTGGTTCTCCATTCATTAGTGCCATTGGCCCTGATTAAGTTATAACACATTTTCATTTTTCTCCTGAAGTAAGACAGATACACACTCATCCTCTTTGAATCTTGTTAGTGATGATTAGAGGATCAGGAAAAACGCAAAAATTTCAACTTTGAACAAGCCCAACAAAAGGTATGGCCATTCGTTTGATATAGTGGTTCCCATTCATTGGTGCCATTGGGCCTAATTAAGTTATAACACATTTTCATTTTTCTCCTGAACTAAGACAGATCCACACTCAACCTCTTTGAATCTTGTTAAGGATGATTAGAGGAGCAGGAAAAACGCAAAAATTTCAACTTTGAACAAGTCCAACAAAAGATATGGCCATTCGTTGGATATAGTGGTTCCCCATTCATTGGTGCCTTTGGGCCTAATTAAGTTATAACACATTTTCATTTTTCTCCGGAAGCAAGACAGATCCACACTCAACCTCTTTGAATCTTGTTAGGGATGATTAGAGGAGCAGGAAAAAAAACAAAAATTTCAACTTTGAACAAGCCCAACAAAAGATATGGCCATTCGTTTGATATAGTGGTTCCAAATTCATTGGAGCCATTGGGCCTGATTAAGTTATAACACGTTTTCATTTTTCTCCTGAAGTAAGACATAGCCACACTCAACCTCTTTGAATCTTGTTAGGGATGATTAGAGGAGCAGGAAAAACGCAAAAATTTCAACTTTGAACAAGCCCAACTAAAGATATGGCCATTCGTTTGATATAGTGTTACCCATTTCATTGGTGCCATTGGGCCTGATTAAGTTAAAACACGTTTTCATTTTTCTCCTGAAGACAGATCCACACTCAAACTCTTTGAATCTTGTTAGGGATGATTAGAGGAGCAGGAAAAATGCAAAAATTTCAACTTTGAACAAGCCCAAAAAAAGATAGGGCCATTCATTTGATATAGTGGTTCCCCATTCATTGGTGCCATTGGGCCTGATTAGGTTATAACATGTTTTAATTTTTCTCCTGAAGTAAGACTGATCCACACTCAACCTCTTTGAATCTTGTTAGCGATGATTAGAGGAGCAGGAAAAACGCAAAAATTTCAACTTTGAACAAGCCCAACAAAAGATATGGCGATTCGTTTGATATAGTTGTTCCCCATTCATTGGTGCCATTGGGCCTGATTAAGTTATAACACGTTTTCATTTTTCTCCTGAAGTAAGACAGATCCACACTCAACCTCTTTGAATCATGTTAGGGATGATTAGAGGAGCAGGAAAAAAACAAAAATTTCAACTTTGAACAAGCCCAACAAAAGATATGGCCACTCGTTTGATATAGTGATTCCCCATTCATTGTTGCCATTGGGCCTGATTAAGTTATAACACATTTTCATTTTTCTCCTGAAGCAAGACAGATCCACACTCAACCTCCTTGAATCTTGTTAGCGTTGATTAGAGGAGCAGGAAAAACGCAAAAATTTCAACTTTGAACAAGCCCAAGAAAAGATATGGCCATTCGTTTGATATAGTGGTTCCCCATTCATTGGTGCCATTGGGCCTGATTAAGTTATAACACGTTTTCATTTTTCTCCTTAAGTAAGACAGATCCACGCTCAACCTCTATGAATCTTGTTAGGGATGATTAAAGGAGCGAGAAAAACGCAAAAATTTCAACTTTGAACAAGCCCAACAAAAGATATGGTTACTCGTTTGATATAGTGGTTCCCCATTCATTGGAGCCATTGGGCCTGATTAAGTTATAACACGTTTTCATTTTTCTCCTGAAGTAAGACAGATCCACACTCAACCTCTTTGAATCTTGTTAGGGATGATTAGAGGAGCAGGAAAAACGCAAAAATTTCAACTTTGAACAAGCCCATTAACCCCTTCACCCCCAAGGGTGGTTTGCACGTTAATGACCGGGCCAATTTTTACAATTCTGACCACTGTCTCTTTATGAGGTTATAACTCTGGAACGCTTCAACGGATCTTCGCAATTCTGAGATTGTTTTCTCGTGACATATTGTACTTCACGTTAGAAGTATAATTTCTTCGATATAACTTGCGTTTATTTTTGAAAAAAAACACAAATATGGCGAAAATTTTGAAAATTTTGCAATTTTCAAACTTTGAATTTTTTTTCCCTTAAAACAGAGAAATATGTCACACAAAATAGTTAAGAAATAACATTTCCCACATGTCTACTTTACATCAGCACAATTTTGGAACCAAAATTTTTTTTTGTTCGGAAATTATAAGGGTTAAAAGTTGACCAGTGATTTCTCATTTTTACAACAATATTTACAAAGCCATTTTTTTTAGGGACCACCTCACATTTGAAGTCACTTTGACGGGTCTATATAGCAGAAAATACCAAAAAGTGACACCATTCTAAAAACTGCACCCTCAAGGTACTCAAAACCACATTCAAGAAGTTTATTAACCCTTCAGGTGCTTCACAGGAGCTGAAGCAACGTGGAAGGAAAAAATTAATATTTAACTTTTTAGCCACAAAAATTATCTTTTACAAACTTTTTTTTTATTTTGACAAGGGTAAAAGGAGAAAATGGGCAGATAAAGTTGTTGTGCAATTTCTCCTGAGTACGCCAATACCCTATATGTGGGGGAAAACCACTGTTTGGGCACACGGCAGAGCTCGTAAGGGAAGGAGCGCCGTTTGACTTTTTCAAACTAAAATTGGCTGGAGTTGAGATTGGACGCCATGTCGTGTTTGGAGAGCCACTGATGCGCCTAAACAGTGGAAACCCCCCACAAGTGACACCATTTTGGAAACTAGACCCCCTAAGGAACTTATCTAGATCTGTTGTGAGCACTTTGAGCCCCAAAGTGTTTCACAAAAGTTTATAATGCCTGGGTGTGAAAAAAAAAAAAAAATTTTCCACAAAAATTATTTTTTAGTCTCAAATTTTTGATTTTTCCCAAGGAAATTGGACCCCAAAAGTTGTTGGCCAATTTGTCCTGAGTACGCTGATACCCCATATGTGGGGGGGGGAAACTGTTTGGGCGCACGGCAGGGCTTGGAAAGGAAGCAGTAACGTTTTGGAATGCAAACATTGATGGGGGTCATGTTCCGTTTGTAGTGCCCCAGATGAGCCTAAACAGTGGAAACCCCCCACAAGTGACCCCATTTTGGAAGCTAGACCCCCTAAGGAACTTATCTAGATCTTTGGTGAGCACTTTGAACCCCCAAGTGCTTCACACAAGTTTATAATGCCCGGGCATGAAAATAAAAAATCCTATTTTTTTCCCACAAAAATTATCTCTTAGTCACTAATTTTTTATTTTCCCATAGGTAACAGGAGAAATTGGACCTCAAAAGTTGTTGTCCAATTTGTCCTGAGTACGTTGATACCCCATATGTGGGGGGGAACCACTGTTTGGGCGCATAGCAGAGCTCGGAATGGAAGTAGCACCATTTGACTGTTTCCAACCAAAATTGGCTGGAATTGAGATTGGACGCCATGTTGCATTTGGAGAGTCCCTGATGTGCCTAAACAGTGGAAAACCCCCACAAGTGACCCCATTTGGGAAACTAGACCCCCTAAGGAACTTATCTAGATCTTTGGTGAGCAATTTGAACCCCCAAGTGCTTCACACAAGTTTATAACGTAGAGCCGTAAAATTAAAAAATCATATTTTTTCCACAAAATTGATCTTTTCACCCCAATTTTTATTTTCCCAAGGGTAACAAGACTCCAAAAGTTATTGTGCAATTTGTCCTGAGTACGCTGATACCCTATATGTGGGGGTAAACCACTGTTTGGGTGCATGGCAGAGTTTGGAAGGGAAGGAGCGCCGTTTGACTTTTTCAACGCAGAATTGGCTGGATGCCATATCGTGTTTGGAGAGCTCCTGATCTGCCTAAACAGTGGAAACCCCCCACAAATGACACCATTTTGGAAACTAGACCCTCAAGGAACTTATCTAGATGTGTGGTGAGCACTTTGAACCCCAAAGTGCTTCACAGAAGTTTATAACGTACAGCCGTAAAATAAAAAATCTTTTTTTTTTTTTACAAAAATGATTTTTTCGCCCCCAATATTTTATTTTCACAAGGGTAACAGGAGAAATTGGACCCCAAAACTTGTTGTCCAATTTGTCCTGAGTACGCTAATACCCAATATGTGGGAGTAAACTACTGTATGGGCGCACGTCGGGGCTCGGAAGGGAAGTAGTGACGTTTTGGATTGCAGACTTTGATGGAATGGTCTGGGGGCGTCATGTCGCATTTGGAGAGCCCCTGATGTGCATAAACAGTGGAAACCCCCCACAAGTGACCCCATTTTGGAAAATAGACCCCACAAGGAACTTATCTAGATGTGTGGTGAGCACTTTGAACCCCGAAGTGCTTCCCAGAAGTTTATAACATACAGCCGTAAAAATAAAAAATCCTTTTTTTTTTTTTACAAAAATGATTTTTTCGCCCCCAATATTTTATTTTCACAAAGGTAACAGGAGAAATTGGACCCCAAAAGTTGTTGTCCAATTTGTCCTGAGTACGCTGATACCCAACATGTGTGAGAAAACGACTGTATGGGTGCACGTCTGGGCTCGGAAGGGAAGTAGTGACGTTTTGGATTGCAGACTTTGATGGAATGGTCTGGGGGCGTCATGTCGCATTTGGAGAGCCCCTGATGCGCCTAAACAGTGGAAACCCCCCACAAGTGACCCCATTTTGGAAAATAGACCCCACAAGGAACTTATCTAGAAGTATGTTGAGCACTTTGAACCCCTAAGTGCTTCACAGAAGTTTATAACGTACAGCTGTAAAAATAAAAAATCCTTTTTTTTTTTACAAAAATGATTTTTTCGCCCCCAATATTTTATTTTCACAAGGGTAACAGGAGAAATTGGACCCCAAAAGTTGTTGTCCAATTTGTCCTGAGTACGCTGATACCCAACATGTGTGAGAAAACGACTGTATGGGTGCACGTCTGGGCTCGGAAGGGAAGTAGTGACGTTTTGGATTGCAGACTTTGATGGAATGGTCTGGGGGCGTCATGTCGCATTTGGAGAGCCCCTGATGCGCCTAAACAGTGGAAACCCCCCACAAGTGACCCCATTTTGGAAAATAGACCCCACAAGGAACTTATCTAGAAGTGTGGTGAGCGCTATGAAGCCCCAAGTGCTTCACAGAAAATTTATAACATACAGCCGTAAAAACAAAAAAATCATTTTTTTTTTTACAAAAATGATTTTGTCGCCCTCAGTTTTTTATTTTCCCAAGGGTAACAGAAGAAATAGGACAAATTGCACAATAAGTCTTGGGGTACAGAGTACGCTGATACCCCATATGCGGGGGTAAACTACTGTTTGGGAACATGGCAGAGCTCAGAAGTGAAGGAGCACCGTTTGACTTTTTCAACGCAGAATTGGCGGGAATTGAGATCAGACGCCATGTCACATTTGGAGAGCCCTGATGTGCCTAAACAGCAGAAACCCCCCAATTCTAACTCCAACCCTAACCCCAACATACCCCTAACCCTAGTCCCAACCCTAACCACAAACCTAACCCTAACACACCCCTAACCCTAATCCCAACCATAACCCTAATACTAACTTTAGCGCCTATCCTAACCCTAACTTTAGCCGCAACACTAACCCTAATGGGAAAATGGAAATAAATACATTTTTTTAATTTTATTATTTTTCCCTAACTAAGGGGGTGATAAAGGGGGGTTTGATTTACTATTTATAGCGGGTTTTTGTGATTGGCAGCTGTCACGCTAAAAGACGCTTTTTATTGCAAAAAGTAGTTTTTTGCATCACCACATTTTGAGAGCTATAATTTTTGCATATTTTGGCCCACAAGAGTCATGTGAGGTCTTATTTTTTGCGGGATGAGGTGACGTTTTTAATGGTACCATTTTTGAGCACGTGACATTTTTTGATCGCTTTTTATTTCGAATTTTGGGAGGTTAGAATGAACAAAAATCAGCAATTCATGAATTTCTTTTGGGGGAGGCGTTTATACCGTTCCGCGTGTGGTAAAATTGATAAAGCAGTTTTATTCTTCGGGTCAGTACGATTATGGCGATACCTCATTTATATCATTTTTTTATGTTTTGGCGCTTTTATAGAATAAAAACAATTTTATATAAAAAATCATTATTTTTGCATCGCTTCATTCTGCGAGCTATAACTTTTTTATTTTTTCGCTGATGATGCTGTATGATGGCTCGTTTTTTGCGGGACAAGATGACGTTTTCAGCGGTACCATGTTTATTTATATCTGTCTTTTTGATTGCGTGTTATTCCACTTTTTGTTCGGCAGTATGATGATAAAGCATTGATTTTTTGCTTAGTTTTTTTTTTTTTTTTAAGGGGTTCACTAAAGGGGTTAACTAGTGGGACAGTTTTATAGGGGGGGTCGTTACGGACGCGGCGATACCAAATATGTGTACTTTTATTGTTTTGTTTTTTTTATTTACAGGAAGAAATGAATTTATTGGGGAATATTTTTTTTTTTTTGATGATTTTTTTTACCACTTTTTATTTTTATTTTTTTTTACTTTTTTACTTTGTCCCAGGGTGGGACATCACAGTATTTTAGCAGATCGCTGGTGTGACAGTGTGCACAGCACTCTGTCACACCAGCGATCGCTCTGGCATCGCTGCAGGCTTCCTCTGCGCCTGCTCTCAGCAGGCACTGAGGAAGCCGCCTCCCTGCAGGACCCCGGCGCCATCTTGGATCCAGGGACCTGGAGGGAGGACGGACCCTCGGAACAGCACGACACATCGCGCTGCTCTGAGGGTCTCAGGGGGGCGCGCAGGGAGCCCCCTGCCTGCGCGATCCTCCCCTGTGCCCCGGGCACACCGCGATCATTTTTGATCGCGGTGTGCTAGGGGTTAATGTGCCGGGAGAGGTCCGTGACCGCTCCTGACACATAGTGCTGGGTGTCAGCTGTGATATACAGCTGACACCCGGCGGCGATCAGCTACGCTCCCCCCGGGAGCGCAGCTGATCGCCTATGTCGTACTATTCCGTCCATGGGAATTAGGTCCAGGGTCACATGGACGGAATAGTACATCTGATGGCAGAGAGGGGTTAAAAGATATGGCCATTCATTTGATATAGTGGTTCCCCATTCATTGGTGCCATTGGGCCTGATTAAGTTATACCACGTTTTCATTTTTCTCCTGAAGTAAAACAGATCCACACTCAACCTCTTTGAATCTTGTTAGAGATGATTAGAGGAGCAGGAAAAATGCAAAAATTATAACTTTGAACAAGCCCAACAAAAGATATGGCCATTCATTTGATATAGTGGTTCCCCATTCATTGGTGCCGTTGGGCCTGATTAAGTTATAACACGTTTTCATTTTTCTCCTGAAGTAAGACAGATCCACACTCAACCTCTTTGAATCTTGTTAGGGATGATTATAGGAGCAGGAAAAATGCAAAAATTTCAACTTTGAACAAGCCCAACAAAAGATATGGCCATTCGTTGGATATAGTGGTTCCCCATTCATTGGTGCCTTTGGGCCTTATTAAGTTATAACACATTTTCATTTTTCTCCTGAAGCAAGACAGATCCACACTCAACCTCTTTGAATCTTGTTAGGGACGATTAGAGGAGCAGGAAAAATACAAAACATTTCAACTTTGAACAAGCCCAACAAAAGATATGGCCATTCGTTTGATATAGTGGTTCCAAATTCATTGGAGCCATTGGGCCTGATTAAGATATAACACGTTTTCATTTATCTCCTGAAGTAAGACATAGCCACACGCAACCTCTTTGAATCTTGTTAGGGATTAGAGGAGCAGGAAAAACGCAAAAATTTCAACTTTGAACAAGCCCAACTAAAGATATGGCCATTCGTTTGATATAGTGTTACCCATTTCATTGGTGCCATTGGGCCTGATTAAGTTAAAACACGTTTTCATTTTTCTCCTGAAGAGAGATCCACACTCAACCTCTTTGAATCTTGTTAGGGATGATTAGAGGAGCAGGAAAAATGCAAAAATTTCAACTTTGAACAAGCCCAAAAAAAGATAGGGCCATTCATTTGATACAGTGGTTCCCCATTCATTGGTGCCATTGGGCCTGATTAGGTTATAACATGTTTTAATTTTTCTCCTGAAGTAAGACTGATCCACACTCAACCTCTTTGAATCTTGTTAGCGATGTTTAGAGGAGCAGGAAAAACGCAAAAATTTCAACTTTGAACAAGCCCAACTAAAGATATGGCCATTCGTTTGATATAGTGTTACCCATTTCATTGGTGCCATTGGGCCTGATTAAGTTAAAACACGTTTTCATTTTTCTCCTGAAGACAGATCCACACTCAACCTCTTTGAATCTTGTTAGGGATGATTAGAGGAGCAGGAAAAATGCAAAAATTTCAACTTTGAACAAGCCCAAAAAAAGATAGGGCCATTCATTTGATATAGTGGTTCCCCATTCATTGGTGCCATTGGGCCTGATTAGGTTATAACATGTTTTAATTTTTCTCCTGAAGTAAGACTGATCCACACTCAACCTCTTTGAATATTGTTAGCGATGATTAGAGGAGC